>JAXQQM020066751.1:0-23466 GCA_034641835.2 Pinus albicaulis | reverse complement strand
GTTGAACCCACGACCTACCGCCGGCTTTGCACATGCCTTACCGTCTCGTCCACCAGGTAGTTCTTACCCCTATAGGCCACCATTTATATTTAAAATTTAACTATTTTGGCATTGAGGGATTGGGAGGCCAGCCCCAAAGGGCCAATCCCCATGTCATGTTACCATGCGCTAGGAGTGCGGCCTTCTGTCTAACCGCCAACAAATTAAACCTCCGCGTCGATGCTGTTCACATGCAAGGGTTACAACTAAATGTTACCGTTGGCTGTTTACATGACGGTTAATCTGGAGGGTTTGGTAATGGATGTTCACATGTGGAGTGTAATGGTAAATGCGATGGTTAAATATTATGGAACCTTGTAACTCTTAGTTCCAACCTTAATGGCATATTTAAAACAGTTAGCGGAGGTTACGGTGGGGGTCGCATGTGACCACCCCGCCACTCACATTTAATGCCAAGATAAATCGTCTGTTATATTTGGAGCGCACCCCTAAGTTTTGGGTTAATCCATCAATTTATCTTTAGTTTACTGCTTGTCTCCACATTTAGTGGAGCTTTTCTAGCTGTCATTGGGGAAAATGCATTGGGAGGTCAATTTTTGACCAATTTTGGTGAAACAAGAGTCTACCTAGATTAATTTGAGCATCATGGAGCCATTGGTGTAGAGAAAACAACCATTAGAGGCCTACAAACATATGTAACTTACAATTTTTAGCATAATGACAAAGAGGGACATGCCATTGGAAGCTGGACCAGCAGATGTAGCCTAGGAGGGGTGAATTGCTTCATCATGCCTTCTATGTAAAAATTATGTGTGAATGTTTTTCTCTGTTATGCACTACTTTTCAGTGTTTTAAGGCTTATTTACATGCTTAAAGTTCACTAATTCATCTAATTTTCATGGTTAAAACTCTCATACCTTAAGCAAACTTATGGAGACAATTTGTACATGTTTATTTAACTGAAAGGACACTTAGCACAACAGAAATAATACACTCCTTTCAGATCAAATCATATCCCACTTTCTATTGATGGGTTTAATGTTAGAGAATCGACTATCTTATGAAAAATCAACAAGAACCACTCTGAGTATTAAACTCTCGGCCAATTTTTATTTATTTTTTGTAAATATCGTAGGACCTTTCTATTAACTATAATATAAAGAGCAAGTTTCTCTTCATAAATATACAAAACGAAAAACCTCAATCTGCCCGTAGAAAACCAGGTCTGTTGGCCACCTCAAAAATTTATAACCCGACCAGTAGTAGTATTGTTTCTTCCTATAATAGACAGCTAAAGCACCTTGACTATGTCCATAAAACCGAAAATAAAACAGACAGCTAATGTAATATCAACAAAAAACATCTAAAAAGAACTGAAGGAGTAATTAGCCCGCTGAAGAGTCAACAGGAGCCGAGTCTGCAGCAGTGGACCCTGGAAATTCAACTTGATGTAAGTCGAAGAGTTGTTGTTCCATCTTATCCAATCGAGCAGTAACTTGACCTTGCAACTTAGCCATATCATGCATTTCCTTCTTCAGCTGATGAATCTCAAACAAGATTGTAGAGCTAAGATGGGTTTCCCTTTGGCTAAGCATAGCTTTTTCCAAAACACACTTCATCTTCCAATATGTGTGGAAAAACTGTTGAAATAAGGACTGTCTACCTCTAGTGCTACCTGGGTCAATAAGAAAGGTGAATTCGGCCTGTGAATGGAGCAGGCAACCCTTTTCAATGTCAGTAGCACGCTCCCAACCGTGGATAGCCTCACGAATCTCTGATGGAGTTTCTTGCGCAAAAGAGTTGGCTAAAGTTTCTAGAGTCTGTAAATGTGTCTTCCGCCCTCTTTTGCATAGCCCTGCTGCCGATGAAGATGGGACTTGTATTCCCTTACCCTTGACCATAGGTAGGTGAAAACACTGGTGAGATTCAATGTCTAAGAAAAACCTTGTAGAGCGAACAAGAACAGAGATAGAAAGCGGAAAGTTAAGCTGAGAATCCACAGAACGGAACATACAAATAGGAGTCCACAGCAGAGCATTGCAGAGAATTACGGTACAGACAGGAGGGAGAAGATGCACAGACTAGTTATAAAATACAACGAAAAGAAACATGTAGCCGCAGCTAACCATAGCGCCCAACAAAATATAGTAACGAGAATTTAAATTACCCAGCAGCACCGCAACCAGATCATCCTCCTTAGAGAGAGTTGAATGAAAAAATAAGCTATGAGAAAACTTCACGGAAAAGGAATTAACTTCCCCAATAACAGCCGAACAGGGAAAATGCAGGGCATAACATGGAATAAGCATGCGAATAGTTTTCACCAGCGCAAACCGAAAAATACCTATACTGAAGCAAGGATAATGAACGTAAAGACAACTGCGATGAAGTTGAAGCATACAATCATATTGCAGAAGTATATAACAATAGTGACCAGAGAATGCCAGAAAACGGTAGAACAAAATCGGACTCCTAAAACACGAGTTTATCTCAAAGAAATGAATCCCTTGAATACGAACATATGGGTTAAAAAAGGCAGAATGACCCCTCAGCGCTGACAAATCATTACAAAGAATGTAACCCGGCAAACCCTTAGCGAGGATTGAGATAATTTGGGTAATAGCCATAACATACCCAGATCTGACCATTACTTTGTTCCAAAGCGTGTCCTCCACTCCAACCCATTTCTTTGAGGCGTTTGAAACCACCACGATTAACAATACTCCAAACAAACCTTGAAGAATTGTCAGATTTCCGGCTCATACCACTCCAGTTGTCCATAATGAATGCGCATGGGAAAGTAAATGCATATAAATGAGCCACCTCTGATCGGCCGATACGGGTCCCTTGCAAGTGATGTGTCACATTGACATGAGCACACCGGGTAGGTTGACCCGGTATACTCTGGTGGTTTTGTTTTTCGTGTAGGAGAATAAAGCGGGGATATTACTTTAAATCATAATTATCAATTCGAATTAAAAAATAAAAAAATTGACTTTCTAAAATGGAATCTTGAAAAAATTGGTAGTATACATCTTAAAATACTCAAAAATATTATTTTTATTTTTTATAAATGCAAAAGAAAAAATAATTCAAAAAGGCGAGAATTTTTAATCAAGTTTGCCAATGTCTACATAATGGAAAAAATATAAAATAAAATTTGTTAATCACAAACTCCAAAAAAAATAGATATGAAAAATAAGTTTGAAATGATCTCATATGTCCAAAAAAATTATTCTCAACCATTAAATAAATTCATATAAATTTAAATAACATTAAAGCTATTTACAAATTTAAAAATTATTAAACTATCTATATATTTATTTAACAATAATATAAATTAATTATTTTTTTAATTATGCGTGATTAAATCTGAATTCCTCACAAAATCACCATGCTCAAAATTTCACTAAACAAAGACTTGTTAATTACAATATTGGTTAATCACAGTCTAAGGTAATTACGATTTCAGAATAGACAAGCACCTAATAATTCCAAAAAATTGGTTTACAGAAAGGCAAAATAAGTTTGTGTAAACATGTTATTTCTTTTGGCAAATATTGTAAAACAGAAATATCTAGTTTTTAAACCTAGGCGTACCGTATTCAAACCTCCGTATTAATTCCTTCTGAAAATGTTTTAAAACAAAAATATTTAGTTTTTAAACCTAACCGTACGGTATTCAAACTTCCGTATTAATCAGCTATGCCAATCGTATTACCGATTTTTTTTGGGTGGCCAATTCGCTAGAATTTGCTAACTATGCTTTAAATAGTTTTTGTTTTTAATGTAATAAACTGAGATATTACTTTTAAATATATTATTTTATTAAGATCAAAATTATATTTAATTTCACTGTTAAAATTTTAAAATATCAAATATAAGAGTAAGCATTCCAGTCAGTCTAAAAAAACTTATAGAATAATTTAGAAATTCTGGTAAATATCAAATATAAGAGTAAGCATTCTAGTCACTTTTAATAGTTGTAGTCTAAAAAAACTTATAGAATAATTTAGAAATTCTGGTAAGATTGTAAAAAACTTATAGAATAATTTAGAAATTCTGGTAAATATCAAATATAAGAGTAAGCATTCCAGTCGCCTTTAATAGTTGTAGTCTAAAAAAAACTTATAGAATAATTTTAATAAGATTATAAAAAACTTATAGAATAATTTAGAAATTCCGATAAGATTATAAAAAATTGAGGTAAAGATTTTTGAAAATTTGGATTTTAATTTTTAAATTTTAGTATTCTAAGTTACCAGATTCCAACAAAAAAAAATCTGCCATCCAAAACTATTCTGTTACATATTCGTGATCGTGATCCCGCCCCTCTTTTTGGGGCGACGCCGCCGCAGGCGCCGAATCATTGACACCATTCTTTTCCCGCTCTCGCAAGCGGCGCTGGTTCTGCAAATGGGACAAACGGAGCGCTTGGAGAGCCACGCATCCGCGCACTGAACATGGAAGGCGTGGGCACATGCTGGAATCACGCGGCACCAGTCACCGATCCGGAATGACTCGAGGCATACCGCGCCCTCGCCCTCCGAACCTCTGCTCTGTGGAGTCCGCGCTTCCTCTTTCCGGCATTCGACGGTGGGCAACCGCTGGAGGTCAGCCTCCGAGAGGCCCTGTTTCTTGGGAAGCTTGCTGTTCTCGTCGAAGCGTGGCTGTCGACGCCTCTCGTGCAGAGAAACGTAGGAGAGAAGATAGAGATAGAAGGCCACGAGCATGGCCATACCAGCGCAGAACAGCAACAGGGACACTACAATGGCTAAAATCATTCTCTCTTTAATTGCAGGTCGAATATTATAAAAACTAAACCTCATCAAGATTACCCAATCTCTAAAGCATGCATCACAGAGCAGCAATATTTGAGATGGGAGGGGAGGTGAGGGGAGGCGAGGCAAGGCAGGCTTTAAATTATTGTAATTTCTACAAATCCAGACATCTGCCATCGGTGCTGTGCTTGTCTCTACATTGACCACCCACCAATAATGGAAAAAATGGTCATATGGTTTAAACCCATTTACCATCTTATCACTTCAAGAATCTTATCAAATTTTTGCCGTAAATTGGATATTTTCACACCAAAAGCAGACTTTTGATCTATAAATTGACACCACTTCAAGATTGAGAATAAAATCTCCGTTGAGTGGAAAACCTTAACTCATTAATTATTATTTTATATTGTGGTTTCTTTCAAAAGAGCTTCCGTGCACGGCTATGATGTTGCTCTCAAAGAATGACGTGAGATCTCAAGTTGATTTATAATGTTAAACATGGAAATGATTCGACTCATAAAATTTCCCTTTTCTAATTAAAATACCTCAACTTGCACACCATTTTGAGCGCCAAAGCTTTATTCTGTAAAATAAATATATTAATGGGTTCACCCTTTTGTGTTGAACTTAATTCATATATCTATGATGTCATTGAATCATATTTTAACTTTTAGTGGTTAAAGTAATTCATGTATCCATAATAAACACTAGTTTCATGTACCCATAAAGCCATTGAATTCCTTAAAGTCTATTTTCTCTCTTTTAAATAATATTTTATTACATTAAATTAAATTAAATATACATTATTTGAATTTTAAAAATATTTAAATTTGTATTTATATATTTATTTTTCCGTTAACTTAATTCATATATCTAAGATGTCATTGAATCATCTTTTAGTGGTTAACTTAATTCATGTATCCATAATAAACACTAAATGCATGTGTCCATAAAGCCATAAAGCCATGAAATCCCTTAAAGTCTATCTTCTCTCTTTTAAATAATATTTTATTGTATTAAATTAAATTAAAAATAAATTATTTTAATTTTAAAAATATTTAAATTTGTATTTATATATTTATTTTTTTAAATAATTTTAATATATTCAAATATTTATAATATTATTAAATCTTTTATATGAAGATTCTCTTTTTTAACTTTATATATAGATGGAAAACTTATCATAAATAAATGAGTTGTCAAATCTTGAATTTATTAAATAAAGTGCTCTTAACTTTTTTAATATTTAAATATAAATAATATTAACTATTTTATTTTGAAAAATATATAAATGTTTATTTATATTGGTTTTTTCTCAATATAGTGAATTAAATATGTATTGTTTTAAAAATAATTGTATAATATTAAGAGATGAGATTATCTTGATTCATGAGTTTGAGTTTGGGGTCTAGTATAATTTGAGGTCTAATATAATTTGAGATTTATCAAATCCTCATCCTTCTATAATTAGAATGACAATGTTAAATTATGTATTCAACATAGTAAGAAGGCATAATACCATTCTTGAGTGAATGGTAGAAAACATTTAAATATAATATCAAGTAATTACTTGTCATTGGCCTTGGAATTAATTATATCAAAGAAGGGTTTTGGTGATTTTAGTTTCTTTTGTAGAATGTCATATGGAGATTTTATGACTGGAGCCTCATTTGGTAAATACATTGTTTGCAAATAGGAATGGATTGGATAAAGAGGTTTGAGAAATGTTAAAACTATGGAAAATGTGTTAAAAAAAAGTCCTATATCATAAATTTAGACTTAGGAGAGGAAATTAAAGTACATGAGATCATATGGAAAAGTGTAGCATGATTTTGGTGAAAGGAGGGCTTGTGTAGATTATGAGAATAGATGAAGAGATTAACAAAATCCTTTTTCTTAGTGGAATTATGGATACCAAGCATTATTCTTCAAGAATTAGAAAGTATATTCAATGCTAAGTATACACATATGGAATACATTTTTATATGGTTTAGTTTCATCAACCATCTTATAATTTTTTTGGTTAGATGACATTTTTAGAGAAATAAAGAATTTTTTAGAATTTTTTTATGAAGTAGATAACTCCTACAAGAACTTATGAGACGTGGTAGTAGCTCGGTCTATGGCCATCAAAAGGCCCAATGGATTTTATCATGATAAAGAAGCTATCTTATAAATTCTATTAGGACTTCGATTATGAAGTGATACCTTCAAATGTGGGCACTACCACTACTATGGTCATCTAGAAATTAGTTCCTTCCTCTCAAACATAATATCCAAGTTCTCTAAGAAGAACAAAGATAAAGAGTTTTAATAGTTGTCACCTTTGAAGAATGATTCATAAGAGGAAACACCAACACACATCACATCATTGGTTCAACACTAGAGAAACAACTTAAAAGTATTGAAAACTCCCTATCATTGCTCAATATTAATTTGGAAGGCTGGGGTAATTCAATTCTCCCTCTTCCCCTAATCCTTAAAGAAAATTACAGATAATATTTGTTTTTGTTATTGGAAGGAAAACCTTCTCTTTTAGGAAGAAGTACTAGAATGGGATAGTCTATCTAGGATAAGTTCCTCTCAACCCCCTAAATCACCTTGAAAATTGGTATGATGTACCTTAAAAAATTTATTCTCTAAACTCGTTTTGTACTTTCATTGATCACTCTATAGATCATGATCTATAAAATGCCCACTGGAAACTCATCACAAAAGATTCACTAAAATATACTATAAAATCTGAAATCTACTACGAAGAATTATTTATCGTTATATTTATAAATTTGTTAATTATTTTTTATTGCATGTATATTTATGCAAAAAATAGAGAAAAATAAAATAAAACTCACAAACCACAAATTAATACAAGTTATAACTTGAGAAAGCCATCCCAATTGAAAAGAAAAACTTTTATGCTCTCTTTAATGAAAAATAAATACAACTACAAAAAAATAAGACCCTTAAAATACTACAATGTACAAACTCCCTTTATTTTCTTTATGTTTATTCACTATCAGCTACTCTACTCTCTATAGAACAAAAATGCCGTCCAATAGAATGGTTTTGTGAATAGCAAAGTCACACATAAAAGACAACAAAATTCACTTAAGAATTTCGATAGCAGAGGAAGCTAACACTACACGTATGTCGAGCAATGAAATCTGAAGAGAATATACAACATTTTAGCGAAGTGGTTTTATGAAAATTGAACTCTAATAGTTGGAGGTTAGCCTCCGGATATGACGGTGGGTAGCTGTTGGAGGTCAAGCTCCGAAAGGCCCTACTACTCGGAAAACTTGTCGTTCTTGTTATAATTGCCGAGCCTACCATATAATAACCAAACATATCTACAACGAATTTTCTGTATTAATGAACCCTCTGCTGTTATTTCAACCTCTGCAATGGGCGCTGACGATATCGTGAAGATGAAGAAGATCTTGTCTCCAATGTCGGCGTGACTGTGAGAGAGCAAGATGATCTGAGATGGAAGGGAAGGCCAACAATGAAAGCCATAACATCATTGTTGTGTCGGCAGTCACCAGCGTAGTAGTAATAAAAAGCATCGTGCACAGAAAGCCAAAGACGGGGAAAAACATATTGGAGGCGCGATAACATGTTTTGGAATGCAGAAGTGGCAGATTATAATATGACAACCTTTCCAAGCTACCTGATTTTTAAACATATTATATCGGTTACCTCAAGGTTGTGGATAAGGTCACTTTGGAGATATTAAATGGATTGGTTATAACATTAAAGGTTGCCATAGTCTAACTAGACTGATTTTTGTCCCTGAAAATCATGGAAATTTTAGTAAGATTTTAAGAAAATTCGGCAGGGATTTTGGTAAACCCACGTTATAACTATCAAGCTTTAATATTTTGGGTGCCCTAGAGGTTTTTGATGGTATTGAATCCAATTCCACCATCAAAATCATGATTCAAACACTGTAGCTTTAGACAACTCCTTAAAGGTCTATTGGCAACTTTAAATTATATAATAATTAATAAAAAAAAACAAAAACCATCCCTAATCAATTTATTATCTTGTTTTCTAATGAGGTCATAATTTTGCTTGGACACCTAAATCTTAGAAAGAGATTTTTTTCAAAAAAATTCAATCATCTTAGTGTTAATGAGTTCCATACCATCAATAATACTTGGAGCACCCAAATTTCTAAAAATTAACAACTATAACCTGGATTTCTATTAAAATTAGCCAAAATTTTCTCAAAATCTTATCAACATTTCCATTATTTTCCTAGCAAAAAAACAACCTTGTTAGATTACCAAATTTATTATAATTCAATTCAGGCAAATTTGTGAGCATTCAAAAATGCCACTTCGAAGTGACAAGTGCTCCTATTAATGGATTCTTATTTTTTTTACTACTATGACTTTCATACTAATTTTGTGGCCTCTTAATTTTGCAAATGAAGTTAAATTTTGTCGATGAAGTTAAATTGTGTAGTTTTATCAATTATTTTCTCATTAGATTTATATTTTTTTATTTCATATATTTAATTAATTTATTTTTTATATATTTATTTTATCATAATAATAATTATTAATAAAAATTGTTTCAGGTGGTGTGTTTACAATGTAAACAGGGTAGATTGTCACCACCTCACCTAGCCAAGCGGTTGGGATGTCGTAGCACACCCTTATAAAGTGCTTTTATGGAATTTATGATATCGAGCCCACTTTATATGAATCAAATACAAGACCCCTAATCCCATGCATAAGCATCATTTCCACACTGATAGTTGTTGTTTTGCCAAGCTTGTCAGGTCCTCTACTTGTGTGGTTCATTCTCACTCTAATGCAGCACATGGTACTCTCCTCCACCTATGACTTTGCGAAGACCTGTTTTTGGTAAACAATTGCTTGAACCTGGTCATTGCGACCTCCTAAGGAGGCAGCCCTTCTCCCGAAGATACAAGGCTATTTTGTTGAGTTTTTTAGAACCACTTTTCATAGGTCAATGGAATCTTTATGCTGAAAATCCTCATTCTAGTAGTCACTTATTTGGTAGATCCAATTCTCATTTGGTGTTGTTAGTTCTTAGAACACCTTGTCTACAACTTTTATCTCAGCTCTCGTCAATCCGAATTGGAGTCAATGGCCATCCCACCTTTGTGAGCTTTGGCCAAGCCCTACTCTTTCCTTCTTGATAGTCATCTATTGTTCCAGAATTAGCACGAATTTCCTCCCCAAATAGATATTTAGTGACAATTTTCATTTGGCACTCTAAGATATCAGTCTATCTTTGTTGTTTCCCCTCTAAAAAATTTATGTGCACATTGTGGCTTTTGATTCTAACTCCCCATGCATGTTAGATGATAGTCTCTTTGGACATTAGACTCCTTAGGAGAAGCTCTCTTTATTGTCTATGGTTTGAATTTGTAATTGTGCTTGGATTTTGTTCATGCTATTGAATCCATTACTATTATTTCCCTAGCCACCATTCTTAGTCGACACTCTCCTAACACTTCTCAATTTTCTCTCAAACCTTTATGCCTTTTCTCTAGCCTATCTCTTATGGATACTGAGTTTCCTGTTGATTTCTTTGATAGGATTTCCTCCAATACCGCCTAACAACAATGAGAACTACATTAAAGTTGCAACCACAAACTCAGATCCTTCTGCTTAGTCTTATGCTATGTTTCGATTTATTTTGAACCTAACCCATTTTTCAAAATATGTATAATCTTTTTAGCTATTTTAAACATTATAATATCTCGTATATATAAAGAATACACTTTTAACTTCGATCTGCTCTTCTTAATAAACACACTAAACTAAAATATCTAACATATATATATATATATATATATATATATATATATATATATATATATATATATATATATATGTATGTATGTTACCACTTTTATTTCCAAAGCAATGATAAAGACCTCTATTATCAATGTCATTATGATTATGAAATTGATGATTCATCATCTAAATTATGACTTGTATTAACGCATCGTCGCACTCATGACATTTGATATCAAAATACAACAATACCAATGTTCGTCAGGAGACGTAGGATACGTTGCACTTGCATATCAAACATGTTTTCATTACGTGTTTGTTTTAATGTATCCACATGTGAACACCATCTCTTGGGGCGAGAGCCTTATTTTAGCCGCCATAGGCCCATTAATGCGCCCAGCAGGAAAGCCCACCGCACGATGATCTACAATGGTATCGTACGACGGCATTTCTGCTTAGGCGCATTAATGGGCCCGTATGGCCGCTGAAATACTCCTTGCCGTCTCTTTGGTGCATTGAATACTCATGGCATGAAAAAAACTCACATAAGTTTTAAAATCCCGAACCTCATTCCCTGCCTCTCTTTTCTCATTGTTAGAAAAACTATATTTTGGTAAACCATGTTTTGTTTTTTTTTTTTTTTTTTAAATGAATTTGGTGATGTAATTATTGGGTTGTGTACATCTACAACAGTGATGATTACTTATATATATATATATATATAAAGTACATTTACCACTATTTTATAAAATAATATTTTAAAATGAAATAAGTTTTATTATCAATTTTTTTTAAATTGTAAATTTTATTTTGTATTGATATATATTGAGTATTAAAATAATGATGGTTATATATATATATATATATATATATATATATTTCATTTTATAGTGTTATACTATAATGGAAATTGTATAAAATTATCATTTCTAAATTGTATTGAAAAGTAGTATTGATAAAGATCTAGTAAACTATTTTGTATAGTATGGTAAATTTTTAGAGATATATAAAAAGAGATCAGAAAATGTTTTTGTTTTGCTTTTTCTAAAACAAGGCATGTAGAAAATTGTTTTTTTGTTATTAAACGAGCTTTGTCATTAGTATAGAAAAGTTAGACAATGAGATGAAGCCAATTGTTTTTTTACTAAACCAGCTTTGTCATTAGCACAGAAAATTTAGACATATGAATGCAGAAAAAGGGAAATATGGTTTATTGGATATTTATAAATGTGACAATGGTATTATTGTTACAAAAAATATTGAATATGGTATATATATCATTATATTTGTAACCTCTGCCTTAATCGTTAAATAATTGTTAAGCTATTGTTAAGGATTCTTAAAACATTTACTGTTATTTTGTTGGAAACAAAATATTATGAACAGAAATTTAATTTGGTGATTAAATGAAAAGATTAGTTATGGAGTTGGTTCCATAAAGTAAAGACTGATGGTTATAAAAATAAAAATAAAAATAAATTCAAGATCTGAGAGTTGGCTGAACAAAAATCAGTTCAAATAGTTGCCCAACCTCTGAGTATAAAGGTGTGAACCCAAAGAGGTTTGGAGGTTCTGTTTGGTAACTGAGGAAATAGGAAAATTCTGATTTGGAATTCCTAGACTGGAGTAACCAGTGGAATAATTCAGGTTTCTGTTGCTACTAGAATTTGGAGACTGGATCGAATTGTCCCAAGGTCTCTTCCAGAGTTTTGTCAACAACGAAAGCTCAAACTTGGAGCATGGGGGAGAGTTGGAGGACGTAATTGCCTCACTTGTGGAAGGGAGGTAAATTGTTAGTCAGATAAAAATATAGATAAGTACTTTTGATTTAATGTATGGATAATTCTAAAGTGGTGTTTAGAGAAGAAATATCTAGATGATTATGTGATTAAAATTCAGAAATATGCTATAGAAATCTGTGAGAATACTAAAAATTTGAGTTTTGTGGTAGGTTAAAACTCTGCTACAGAATTAACAAATAAGTTAGAAATTTATTATTGTTGCTAATGGATAGATTGAGGAATGTTAACCCAGTTTCCTTAAATAAGGTACCGGGTTGGATGTCCTTATGGCCTATGATACTACACAGACATATGTGGTCTGGTCACATGAATATACTATCAATAGAAACAACGTGAATATAACAAAGTCTAAACTTTAAATACAAGAAGGGCAAAGTGATGGAAACCCTTTTTTAGAATATACCATGATATAGAATGTATTAGAAAATTATTCATGAAAGATTTCAAATCTGATACTATTTCTGTACAATATTAGGAAGGGTGTTTACATGAAATTGTAGTAAATATTAAATATCCTAGATTTCATTTCTCAAAAGATGGCAAAGATAATTCTTTTTTGCATTATAAAATTCAAAGCTGAAGAAACCCTTGGAATACAGGGTATGCAAACAAACTGTAGTAAGCAATTGAAATATTTTCATGACAGTAAGCACAGTAGAAACAACTTGAAAAATAGATTAATAACATATCAAAAGAGATGAAAAATCCAATGAAATTATATCTTTCATCAAAGACAGAAAATTTTGTACCTTATGGAAAGCGGCTACGGCTTTTGCATAAACCTAGAAAATATACATATGTTTTTCTAGTAAATTATAATACAATTGGCAAACGTTATCAAATATGCACTGGAATACATGTTCAATTGTGGCAAAATATATATAAACATGATTTCCATTTAACATGAAAGAATAGACAATCCTATTTTTACACAAGGCTAGAGGGTGAAACCCCAATTGTACTATGACAAACTACCATGCGCCTCTCTGGATAAACAATGTATATCTTTGAAGGGAGAGAACTGTGAAACCAAAATAAAAACTTATAAACTTTGTGCAAGAAAAACTTGCATTGTTGAGGCATAGAAAAACTTTTTAACAACCTTGAATACTGAGTTTGATGGCAGTCATGCCGAGAGTTAAAAACTTGAAGGAAGGTGGAGCTACTCCACAAAAATGAATTAGAGCTTTAATAACTAGTAGGGGTGGTCATTAGAAAAATGTGTCAGAGGAATGCGTGAAACTGGACCCAAACTTTAGGAAATAAAAACGTCTGATAGTTCCTTACCTATCAAAAAATACAACAAGGTAATAGTTATCCATCGTTGGCAATTTCATAAACTTCCGGAAAGAAAGAAAATTTGGGGTTCGGTCAATTAGCTCATGATTTATACAGAGAAGAAAAAACTTATAAATTCTACTTACATTAGTAGTAGCAAAAGGTTTTACCTGGTGTATTTTCACCTCGAACTGGAGACGGGGACGAGAGCAGGAACATCCTCAATTGGGTTGCACGAAAACTGGTTGTATCGCAGACCAAAATTGACAGATTTAGCATAAATTTAGAGGTATTAATCTATTGTTGCTAAGATAAAAACTACCGTGGCTTAAACCATAAGAAATTAATCAAAATTTAAATAATGGTGTTCGTTCTTACCTTTGGCAGAAGGGCAGAAACGAAGTATTGCACTGGCGGAAGACTTCAAGGTTGAGCGCCATTTTCATGTAGCTCATACGAAGGACCACACTTAAGCTAGAAAGTTAATGCCGCAGAAAAAACGAAGTTGCAGGCGGAGCTGCAGAGTAGATTTTCCAGAGGAAGTAGAGCGAATGCCAAGCAAAATCGGTTAGGGTGGCTAAGTCATTAGCAAAAACCCTAAACCCTCTCTACCGTCGATTTGCAACAAAATATCTATGGTGAGATGTCTGCCAGATGGATGAACCAAAATAATTGTAGTGTTACGAAAACATTAATGACGTCCTTAGCAGTGATTTCATAAGTGCCGCCATGCCTTAGATATAAATGTAAAGGACAAAATCTCAGCTGTCGAGTAATGTTATGAAGGATAAGAGTTTAATTATCCAGCTGTCGAAATTCATTGGAAGGTGGTGTAAAGGATTTGTTCAAGTTACCCAAATAGATATGTAATGATTAGAAGTATAACATTCAGGAAAGGGACTTATGTCCATTATAAATTAAAATGTAATTAATATAATTATGACATGTATATGGTAAATAGATAAAATTAATAGCTAGAAATATCAATAAATAAGATATAGTTTAATTGAAATCTTTTTGTTTTATGGTATAATATTTTTTTTTTAATGTGCTATCTTGATGTGCGTTACAATATTGATGTTTAATAAAAGTCGTTGGATTATTTTCTTGTTGAAAAAAAAATAAAATATTAGTTTTTTCATGTAGAAAAATAAGCTAAAATATTATTTAAAATATATGATTTTATTAAAATAAACTTTTAATTATGATTTCAAACTAACTATAATTATTTAAAAAGTTAATTTACATTTCAAAATCCAAAAATCTTAATATAAATGAAAACCAAAGTCAAATTTTATGTACGCACATTCATTAAAAAGTTATTTTTTAGTGGATATGATGTAAAAAAGATTTAACATTTCGAAATCCAAAAATCGTTATTAACATGAATGAAAACCAAAACCAAATTTTATCTACGCACGTGGAGCGCCATGCCATCGCTGCTGTTGGGTGAATGGGTTGCTTGTCTCTACAGTGGCCACCCACCAATATTGAAAAAAATGGGTCATACGGCTTGGAATTATGATTTAAACCCATTTACCAAATTATCATTTCAAACTTCCCAACAAGAATATTATCAATTTTTTGCCTTAAATTTGACAATTTTACACCTAAGGCAGACTTTTGATCTATAAATTGACACCACTTCAAGATTTTGAGAATTAAATCCCGGAAGAGTGAATAATCTTAACCCATTAATTATTATTTTATATTTGGCTTCCTGCAAAAGAGCTTCCGTGCACGGCTATGATGTTGCTTTCAAAGAATGATGTGACATCTCAAGTTGATTTACAACGTTCAACATTGAAATGATTCGTGTGATAAATTTTCCCTTTGCTAATTAAAATATCTCAACTTGCACACCATTTTGAATAAAGAAATTTCGTTACGGGATCCACCATTTAATGTTCAAACTTAATTCATATATCTATGATCTCATTCATCAACTTTTAGGAAGAGAGACTCCACCTTAACATTTAACTTGATCTTTTTCTTTCTTTCTTTTTAAAATAATATTTTATTGCATTAAATTATTAATAAAATATTTAAATTTAAATTTATATAATTTTAAACAAATTTAAAATATATTAATTTCACTAAATTCATATATCTTTAATACGAAGACTATCCCATGACTCAGGCTTAAACTTATTAAATGGAATGTTCTTACTTTTAAATTTTTGAAATTTTCAAACAATTATTATTATTTTTCAAGTATATAATCATTTATTTATATTATTTTTAAATATTAATAAATAAAAATATATGTGAATATAGTAAATTAATTATGTATTATTTTTAAAATAATTATAATATTAAGAGATTATTTTAATTGATGGTATTGTGGTTAAGGTTTTATGTTTTTTCTACAAGTCCTAATTATTATAGATAAATTAAATAAATTGGTGAGTTTGACTTTGGGGTTATGGAGGAGGAAGTGGTTAACCATTTAAATTGTCTCTTCAAAGATCATCAATTTGCGCCATATCAAAGATGTCAGACTACAAAATTAATCTCACACTATATCAACTCAATCAACATGGAAATTAGATGTTAAAAGAAGAAACATTGACCATATTGGTATCTATAATTTGAGATTTAATAAACCCTCATCCTTATTTAATTGGAGCTACAAGATTAAACCCCTCAATTTTGATCCATTAACTCTATTAAGTAATCAACATAGCAGGAAGGTATAATGGGGTTCACTTAATCGAGAGGTTCTAGAGGACACATTTTTTTTTCTTTTAGTGAAGATATAAATAAGTCACATCATTCACCTCATAAGTATTCATTCCCATCTAAACGATAACAAACCCTTATATATAATTTCAAATATTATTTATAATTTCCTTTGAAATTAATTATATCAAACACAGGTTTCGATGATTTCGTTTATGACTAGAGTCACGTTTGGTAAAACCATTTCCTCCAAATAGGAATGGATGAGATTGGACGAGATCGAAAGGTTTAAGGAAGTCCAAAAGCATAGAAAATGTGTTAAAATAAAGGTTTGCATCATAAATTTAATTGTGTTAAAAGGAAGGTTTACATCATAAATTTAGAGTTAGGAAAGGAAATTAAACTAGATGAGATCCTGAATATGGAAGAGATTCTGAATATGGAAGAGTTTAGCATGATTTTGTTTAAAGGAAGGCTTGTCTATATTATGAGAATAAGTGAAGATGGTAATATAAATATTTTTTTAAGTAGTATTTGGGATACCAAGCATTATTCTTGAAGAAATCGAAAGTGAATTGGATGCTAAGTATACACATATGAAATATGTTATTCTATGGGTTAGTTTTATTAATTTACTTCTAATTATTTGGTTAGATAATATTTTTAGAGAGATATGACATTATTTATAATTTTTTTATGAACTAGGTAACTCTAACAAGACGTCATGAGAGGTGGTAATTGCTCGCATCTTGGTGGGTTTATAGCCCATCAAAAGGCCCAATGGATTCTATCTTGATAAAGAAGTGATCTTCCAAATTCTGTTAGACCTTGGATTTTGAAATAGGGACTGATAAATGCCTATCAACATATATCAACCACATTTATTATTATTTATTTATAGATATTAACATTAATAATTATATTATTATTTAAAAATTATATATTATCATTATTATTATTATATATCACTATTAATTAGCCAATAATAAATAATATAAACCATATAAATATTAATATTAAGAATTAAGAATTAAAATATTAATAATTAATAATTAAAATAATTAGAAAATATTAAAAATTATTAAAAATTAAAAATTATTAGAAATTAAAATTTAAAAATTATTAATTATTAATAATAAAAAATTAGTGATAATTATAAATAATTAAATAGTAAATATTATTAATTAATAATTATAATTTTTGATAATTATAATTGTTAATAATAAATAATTATTATAATTATATTTGTTGATAATTATAGTTGTTAATAATTAATAATTATTATAATTATGGTTAAAAAGAGAAAAATATTATAAACCAAATGGATTGATACTATACCTCTCTCCTTAACCCTTAACCTTGATATGTACACCAACCACATGCATAAGAATGATGAGAGTCCAAGACACATGCAGATCTCTTCTTAAAATTTTTAACGAGAGAACTAGGTTCCTTAAAATATAATGACAACATTGATCACATATACCACATTTTAATACTATCCTCTCCATTGCCATTAGAAACTTCTCTATGGAGTTATCATATAATAAGAACAATAGGACTTCCAACCTATGGTATGACAATGATTGTAAATCTACGATGAAAGTAATTAGATATGCTTCCAACGAAACTATTAAGGATGAAAAAATCGAGGTGTACAAAGATCTTATCAAAAGGAAAAAAAGAGAGTATATAAAAAATGCAAGATCATCTCCTTAACCGCTCTAAATTTGAGCTTAGAAAGTTTTGGAGGAACATTCTTGTCCGTAAATCAAAATAAAATAATCTAATCCCCTTAAAGAAGTGGGGTGTCAATCTTAGGAATCTCTATGACTCCCCGGACACCATGAGCTACATCAAAATCTCTCCTATAGAGGAAGATACCATTTCTTTGGAAGACGTGGAATCTGAGATTAAGAAGCTTTCTAACAGGAAAGATAGGGATATTGAAGGGTACCAAGCTAAAATTCTCAAAATTGGAAGATCTGTCCTCACCCCGCACATGCAAAATATCCTTAACTTGACAGTTAAATAAGACGTCCTTAAGATGTGGACGCAAATCCTTATCATGCCTCTATTTAAAAGCAGGGATAAAATAATCCCTCCAACAATACGACTATCATGATTAGCCAGATTTTATCCAAGGTGTATGGGCTTAGTCTGGAAAAGAAGATAAGCACTTGGCTTGAAATCCATGGTAAAAGAGCCATTAGGAAAGCTTATTTTAGAAGGAATCTCTCTACGATCAACCACCTTGTCACTCTTAGGACCATTGTCGAGGGTTTTCGTAACAATAAGATTTATCTCTTATGTTGTTTTGTTTACTTTAGAAATTTTTTGACATGGTTCCTCGAGAGAAGTTATGGAAAACACTCGATGAGATAATGGTTCCTCTCAAGTTAAGGGTCGATGTTATTATATTATACGAGAATGTTATTTCCAAGCTTAAGAACATCGAGGGTTTGTCTACTGATATTAAATGAAACATCAGCGTTAAGCAAGGGTTTCCCCTATCCCCTACCATTTTTGGGGTCTACATTGAAAAGCTTGAGGAATTCTTAGAAGTCATTGTTTATAGTGGAATCAAGCTTGCTGGTATTGTCATTACTCTTCTTCTCTATGTTGATGATATTGTTCTTCTTACCAGGAGTCCCGACAATCTCAATAATCAACTTAAAAGCCTCCACGATTACTTTTTCCAAGATGGGTATGACTACTAACAATGAAAAGACTAATGCTATGATTATTAAATCCAAAAATATCGCCTATGATAATTTCATTTATGATAACAATTACTTAGATAATTTTTCTTCTTACAAATATTTTGGTATTGGCATTCACCATTAGCTCAACTAGAACTATAACATTGAGAAAATGATTATAGGTGGTTGGAGAGCTTACTATGAGCTTGAAAACAATTATAAGCCAATTCATCTTTGGGTTTGGAGTAAAAAAAGTTCCTCTTTGAGACTCTCGTCACCCTTCTTATCTTATATGGGTGTGAGGTGTGGGGCTATAGTGTATCTAGAGATTCATGGAGAAAGATTGAAATGACCCAAAAGCTCTTCATAACTTACAACCTCAATATTAAAGGTAATACTACCTACCCTATTCTCTTAGTTGAGGCTAGCCTTTCTCCCATTGAATGCACATATATGTTTAGATATTTGATGAATAAGAAGAAGTTGTAAAACATTGAAGTTAAGAGAATCCAAAAAATTGCTTCTAAATCTAGTCAAAACCACCTTTGACTCAAGCGAGGGTGGCATAAGGATGCCATGTCCTAGCTTGATCATTGGGAGTAAATGAGGAGATAATTTTGGGGAATAAGGATAATATTAAGAACATGATTACTTCCAAATTTAAGGATAAGTTGTGGAGTGATAAGGATTTATAAGGGAAAATAAAGTTAAGATATTATAAGAAGGTTATTAACTCCACACTTGCTAACTAGAATTTCTTTTCTATTTTAACTAGTGCTAAGAAGAGAATGCATATTGCAAAGATTAGGAATAATTATCATGATCTTTGGACTAGTGAAATCGGACGTTGGTTTATTCCCAAGATACCTTGGGATGAGAGAATATGACTCCTTTTCGATAATAAGAGAATCAAAGATGAAAATCACTTTCTCTCGGATTATCTGACCCTTGCTCACATCTTCTCTCATTTCCAAAACATTTCCCCCACTACCAACCTCCTCGACTTGTTTAGTCATGATGACCTACCAGGTCTATAATTACACAATAGGTAGCTCTAAAACACTAGGCTACACTATAAGTCTTAAAAAAAATACTTCAACCGTTCCATCTATATTAATTTCATTAAAAACCATGCTCATATCAGCTATACATAAATATGGAAGAATTATTTTTCGGAGTTTTGTGCTATATGGAAGAGATAATCGTGATTAAGGGAACACAAGAGCATGTCCACACCCTGTTCCTTAAAACCCATGTGCTCGTTTACCTTCAATCTTGCTGCATGTGTGAGAATGTTGAGTTGAGAACTGGAACCCAACTGCTGGAACGGGAACAAGAATGAAACTTTTGGAACAGGAACAGAACTGGGGAACATGACATGTATTTCAGAATCCTCAATATGTTGCGAGATCTCTTTACTGTATTCAAAATCAGGCTAATGTAATCTCAGTTTCGGATCCTATTATTTTGACTTCTAGAATCACCTATGATAGTCGCAACATTGAGGATTGACTCAACATATACTCCTCTTCACGCTTCTGCTCCATTTAAATAATTCAACACTTACCCTTGACATCGAATTAACCATTCCATTTATTTCCACGAGATTCTAATCCTCTTCTCGGAGGACTCATAAATATCAATTCCAAACACATGCAATCAACATCGAACCCTGGTAAGTTGTGTAAGACAACGATTTTCCCAGAATTTTTTTCGTCCATGCATTCTGAGGAAAAATTCAAACCACAGGTCTGCTTCCAATCCTTAAGTACAACGTCAATTATGACTACACTCCCTTTGTATCTTAACATGTACACTCAGACACCAATAATTATTATAATTTACAATAATATATAAAATTTATATCTTCATAAAGAAATTTATATACATCTGAGACTGATCTAGTTCAACGACCTCTGAAAACAGTGATTCAACGCCTTCTACGTTGACAATTATAACACACTATGAAGTAGTGGAGCCCTGTCGACGGAAGGAAATATCAGAGATGAGAATCAACCTCGATCAAAGATTCACATCGACTAGCACGATAAGATTCTCAACGAAGTTGAACATTAGACCAACATAGTCCCCTTCTACTTCTCCTACAAAACAAATACACTTGTACAAAACTCTTCCTTTCTTGTATCCAATCCTCAAGGATTGACCTCACTTATTAGGTCAAGCCTTGAAGTCAAAATAGATGTTAGAGTCAAATGAAAGTTTGGATAGTTTGAGTTAAGATTGAGTATTCTCATCCAAGATGAAGAATTGGTGTAAGCCTAAAGTCAGATAGTAATAAGCTAAAGTCAAGGATCTGAATGTAATTAGGTGCATGATCGGTGGAGCCCAACACCCAAAGAGTTGGTCATTGTAGCCCATGAATTATTGCAGTTGTTATTTTGCAGCAAAGTGAAGCAAGAGAATTTCCCATAAATTATTCTAAGACAGAGAACTGAAAGTGATAAAACGCCTGAAGAAAGCTTGCATTGTTGAATGGAAAGTGTGAGGACTTGCTGAAAAGAGGATTGAATGAAATCCAAGCGTGAATAGATGAAGTTCACAAAGGAGGAGAAGATGATTGTTGATAGTCATTTTAGAAGACCTGATGAAGACCACAATAGAAGAAGGAAGAAGGAAAATGCCAAGGTAAGTGGCATAAGTGACCAGTTCATGGATGAATATTATGAGTGGGAGAAGGCTGAGATAACAGTTCACCTTGAATTTTTAATGGAATTGTTGCAGAAAAATGTGAAATACTAGACACATGGTTGGACCATGAGAAACAAGGTAAAGTGGTAGAGACTACACACAAAGAGAGAACATCAGGTAGACATAAAGTTGGCATAAGAGCTGAGGAAGCTCAAGCAGATGATAAGGTGTGAAGAACTCAGAGAGGATGAGTTGAAAATGGAAGTTTTCATTTGTGGCCCAAAACAGGGTGAATTTCTGGGTGAAGAGATCAATGAGGAAGATCTCATGAACTACTTGATAGTTCGGAAGAATTTGAAGATGTGTTGGCAAGAGAAGAAAATGAGGCTATGAAGCCTTGCATTTTTAAATCTCACAGTTTATGTATGTTTGCAGGATGTGCGAAATATGTTGGACATTTTGGTGAAACTGTCACAGAGAAGAATGAAACTCTTGAGGTGAAGTCTGATGGAGAATTCCTTTCAGAGGAGGAAGGGACTAATTTGTTGCAACAGGAAGAAATCATAAATGAATTCTTATTTGGGGTAAGACAGAAAATTGAAGCTATCATGGAGCAGAAGAAAAATGGAAATATCGAAGAGATATTCCAAGGAGGTAAACAAATGTATTTGTTTAGTGAATTTACCGACAGAAGTTTACAATGTAATGATGTTGAAACCGGGACAACTGAAGAAGATTCCCAGAAGAAGAATGAAGCTAGGAAGGAAAGTTTTGATGAAGTGTTGGAAAGATTTCATATGGAAATCGAGTTCTTGGAATGATGGCTTAAGGAACTTGAGGGAGAAGTGAAGATTGCAGAACCTGATCCAGAAGGAATTGCAGTTACTATGTGTGATAGAGATGAAATGTTTTTAACATTTATAGAGTTGAATGAATGCTATAAATTTTCAGATAATAATGTAACTATAGGTATAGACATTGAAATTAACAGATATGATGTCGAAATAAGAGAAATTGAGTAGAAATTATTTGGCGTTGAGATGGAAGGTCAGAAACAGCAAGAAAGTTATGTCCGTAGAGACATAAAGGAGACATAAATATTGATCTAGAAGGATAAAGATGGAAGCAGCCAACAATTCAAAATAGAATCTATTGAAGTTCAGAAAGTCGATGATGGGATATTGGTGCTTGAAGCATCAAAAGAGACTGAAAGGTCTTATCTTTTTAAAACTAACAATTTGTTGGTGAATGCAGGTACAACACTGGATGAGGAAATTATTGCTATAAAAGAAATCAAAGACTATATTTGCTTTCAGAAGAGATTCTTGATTATTTTCCATTGTAGAAAGTTGAGTGTTCGGCGAGTTAGAGGCGAAGAGTTAATGAGGAATTACTCAAGGTGGAGACAAATTGTTGTAAGGTGATGGAGATCAATCGACCAGTGAACAATGAGTTACTAAATCGAGATTTGATCTTGAGAAGGACCAGCAGGAAGAACACGGTTGGAATGGAGAGAACAGAGTCATCGGGACTTGTGGCTATCGCATTGTTAGAAAATGACAGACGTCATAGACATGAGTCTATAGAAACTTCTCTCCATGGGAGTCGATGCGGAGCATCGAATAAATTTACATTAATCATTTATTTAATTTAGGTGAGATATTTTAATTATTTATTTAATTATTTTTCTCATATTTAATTAATTAAGAGAGAAAATATAAATGTGAGGATGATTGTAAATATTCCTTAAAATAATTAAGGATATGAGTGGAGTTCAATTAGGTAGATAATC
>JAXQQM020083708.1:0-20190 GCA_034641835.2 Pinus albicaulis | reverse complement strand
TGCAAGACAAATTAAATATATAGTCAAGAGAAGAAATTTATATACCTTTTGGGAAAAATGGATAATGTAAGATTTAAATGTGGACTTAGAAAGAGTAAAGTGGTGACAAAATATGTAGTCAAAATGATACATTATGAGGTCCTAACAAGAGGTTGCAAGACAACATAAAGTTATTTTGTGATAGTCAAAGTGCAATTCATTTGGCTAAAAATCCGACCTATCATAGTAAATCAAAGCATATACCTATAAAGTACCATTTTGTAAGACAGGTTATCACTGAACGAGGAGTCTCTCTTGAAAAAGTGCATACAAAGGAAAACTGTGCAGACATGTTCGCGAAACCAGTTTTATTAGAGAAGCTACGATGGTGTCTGGCTTCTCTTGGCTTGCAAATAAAATGAAAATAAAACAGGACCGAGGTATCAGGCTAATTGTTGTTAAGGTGGAGATTGTTGAGATTTTTTGGATATCAATTTGGCTAAAAATCTCATGGATATGCCAACAATAGGATTTGTTCCTAAACTAATTACATCAAATCATGATGAGGAGATATTCTATCCTATTTAGTTGTGATAGAATTAATTATTCAGTTTCTTCTCTCATCTATAAATTGTAAGCCTGTAGAGGCAAGTGAGGTGTGAGGAAGAGGAAGTGCAGATGTGCAAATCTGCTGTTGTAATCTCCTATTGAGTAATAAGATTGCCGATACCTCTGTTTTGTGGATGTAGCCCAGATTGGTTGAGTGAACCACATTAATTCTTGTCTCTATTTTAATTGCCGTGTGTGTGATTATTCATAGTTTTTCGCTGTGTATTCTCTATAGATCCGATTACTGTACACCAGAAGAGAAGTAGTCGTTATAGCAGTCCTCCAACCACACCACTTTCAAACCAAAGATAGGGGTAAGAATTCACCTACACCTCCACCACCGTAAGGCGACATGGCTATGCACATGAAGTTTCCTACCTTTAGGGTGTGAGATCAAGACATGGACTGGCTTCGGTTTGTCGCAAATTAGTATGGACTGCAAGTGTAATGTAGCCATTGGATGCAAAAGTGGCTGGGAGGAATAGCTGTCCCTTGCCTTCGAAGGAAGAGCTTTGGATTGGTACATGGGGTACATCGGACAACATGCAAACTCAACCATTGAAGAGATCAAGAACGCCTTGAAACAACAGTTCAAGAAGCCTAAGTCCTATTCTCAAATAGTGGTCGATCTAAAGGATTTCAAGAAAGAGCCTTTTGAGTCTGTGTGGGAGGTCGATCAACGACTGAAGAAGGTGATCAAAGAAGGATGATTTTAGTACGATGACCGACAGGACACGAAATGGTTCATTGTTATGCTACTGCCTCACCTGTGCGTACCTATGGTTCACCAAACTTTCGAATCACCGGAAAAATCCCTGGAGGTCACTATGAAGTTAGAAGCTATGCCTAGAGATGATACCCAGCTAGGCATCCAGCAGATCCAAGGACAACTAGAGGCGATGCACATGGAGATCCAGAATCTGTGAAAGGAGCGAGGAGTAGAGGCTAGCCCTGAAAGATGGTCCATACAATGCAGGACGAATGGTCACACCAAGGATAACTGCCCTCTATTAACAGACTACATGTAGGTTCCTAGACCTACCATCAGGCCCTAGGGAAGTTGTAGGATCAATCAGTTAGCACTATGGTGCAATGATCGCCGCATTGCTGTGGCTGCGCAACACAAACCACCGTCCTCGTTCTCACGTATATGTCCTAGAATCTTGTGCTAACAATGCTGCGTGCTCTTGTGCACGCAGGGGCATGATGAATGTAATCCCGACATATGATTCATGATCAATTGAGGGAATCTCTATAGGGTGCATTTGGATCCATCCTCACGAAGATCCTTCGAAGAGTAGGCTCCCCAACAAGGGGTAGGGGAGGCTAAGAGGTGGAAGCGTAGGTTGCGTACAAGGATAACTAATCTGTTATAGCTGTGGAGAGGTAGGGCAATTTTCCAGGCACTGTCCAAACCCTACAAGATAGTCCTATCAGTATTATAGGCAGTTGGACCATGCGATTGAAGACTGTCCAATCCTGATAGTGAAGATGCAGGAAAAATAGTTGAAATCTACGTAGAATGTGCAGAAGGTTAAGGCTGAACTATGAGACAAAGATCCAAGCATGAATGTTGTCACACGTTGTGGGATTGCCACTCGGGGCCTTGGGGAGAAAAATGAAACTGAGCCTCTGATCCGATCATTAGTTATTAAACAAGAAGGTTTGGATCTAAGAAAGCAGAAAGAAACATTTGTCACAGCTTGTAAAGACTTTGCTCAGGCAGAGGCATGTACTTCAGAGCTGTCTGAGGACCTCAAGGCAGATGAGGAGGTCAAACCCTTTTTACATGCATGTATGAAGCTGTTGCACAACCCAAAGGCTGTGTAAAATCTTCAGGCATCGATATATAGCTCCACAAAACGACTTGTCCTCCCTCCGGAAGTCAAGGACGTACACAAACTCTATAGATATAAGAAATGCATTGGTAGGGAGATGCAGTTTACTGTACAGATCTATGATTACGAGATGGATCAGGTTATTTTGGACCTAGGATAAGATGTGAATATATTACCTAAGAAGACTTGGCAACGAATGGGGAAACCTAAGCTGGAGTGGTCCACTGTCCAATTGCGTATGGCCAATCAATATAAGATCATACCCTTGGGAATACTATCGAATATTGTGGTGGATATAGTAGGGGTTAAGGTCTGGGCTGATTTTGAAGTAATTTACATTCTCGAAGATGCGGACCCCTACCTTGCACTCATAGGCTTGGATTGGGTCATCGATATGGGGGGCATCATTAACCTAAGGAAGACAAGAATGGTAAAAGAGAATAACGGTACAAGGTTAATAGTACCATTAGATCCTCTGGAAGGTGAACGATACACAAAACCAGTCTGTGATGAGGAAGATGTGGATCACATCTATAAGTTGACTACGCGAGATGAATATTGGATCAACCCCACAGTGGAGGGCATACTCTATTGGGAAAAGGATGGTGAATGTTTCTTCGACTCTGATGGGGAGATAGAGAATTGGAAAATCCAGTTACATGATATATTTGTGCTTCAATGTCTTCGGATCACGAAGAACTTCCACTGCATATCGTCAGAGGTAAGAGATATACCTTATTTCGATGGTTCTGGTAATGTTAGGGACTTTTTACGGGTATTTGAAGCTGAGGTTCCCAGGGAACGAAGGTTATGGGCCCTTAACCTAGCGATGTGTGCAACCCCTACACGATGGTGGGAGACACATAAGGAAGCATTCCTGGAGTGGGACAATTGTGAGGGCATGACACACCTGCGATTTGAGACTTCGACAGAGATATAGATCAAACTTTTCCTTAGCTCAGGGGATCTGTGTGAACACATGGTTGCATGGATGAAGGCATGGGGCGACAGA
The DNA here is from genome assembly GCA_034641835.2 of Pinus albicaulis. Lineage (NCBI taxonomy): Eukaryota > Viridiplantae > Streptophyta > Pinopsida > Pinales > Pinaceae > Pinus > Pinus albicaulis. The sequence continues at coordinate 16,752 of JAXQQM020083708.1, read as the reverse complement.
GCTATAGAAGAATAGGTTTAGTTGCTCACTCACGCGTTGGGTCCAATCCCTATACCTTGGTACCTAGATGCAGAGCTACATCAATGCACCCACCACTGGGACACCCTGAAGAATATCTTTATAGGCATATTCAAATTGATAAGGGGTTCTGAGGCACTTGACAAATCTTTGCAGAACGTAGATACATTTATGTTTGGCAAGACTGGCTCTTCTGCAGTATTCGGGACGTCAACATAGGGAACACAGATGCAGGATATTGTCAAATTCCATGGCTTGGCAAGAGAAGAAGGTGAAGATGATCTACGGTCTGTCTCTATCCCAGAGTCAGAAGGGGAGTGTGCCATTGAAGGACCTCCATTGAAAGAAGTGGATGTCACTAAGCCTCTCAAGTTGCGCAAAGTATACATTGGGACAAAAGAGCACCCTAATTTGGCTAATATTGGGGACTACTGGGATGAGAATACAGTGGGAAAAGTGGCCAAATTACTTACAGAATAACAGGACTTGTTCCCTTCAAATTTTTCTAAGCTAAAGGGGATCACGGGGGACTTAGGGGTCATGCATATCACTCTCAAACCCTATGCGGGGCCCATAAAGCATTGACCTAATAGGTTGAACCCCAAGTATAAGCAGAAGGTCAAGTATGAGCTCAATAAAATGCTTGTTGCGAGTATCATCAAACCTATTGAACAGTCAAACTGGGTCAGTCCAATGGTGGTTCAGTGGAAAAAAACTAAGGGAGAGATTTGGATCTGTGTGGACCTACACAAGTTAAATGATGCCTATGTTCATTATCCATTCCCAACGCCATTCTCAAACAAAATCTTAGACAACGTGGGAGGATACGAAGCATACTCTTTCACCAACAGGTTCTCAAGATACCATCAGATAAGAATCGCACCTGAGGACCACAGCAAAACCATGTTCGCCACCGAGTGGGGATATTTTCAGTACACTGTCATGCTGTTTGGACTCAAAAATGCCCCTTTTATATTCTCACGTCATTGTCGCCCTCGTGTGTCGCCCAGGCATTCACAAGTTCCTCGAGGTGTATTTCAATGATTGGACTGTCTTCAGCCTAGTCAAGGCACATGTCTCAAACTTGCACATGATGTTGGATGCCTACCAGAAACACCAGATTTCCCTAAATATCAAGAAGTGTATCTTCTGCGTACCCTTCGAGATCTTGCTTGGCCACATACTTTGTCGGCAAGAACTAATATTTTGTCAACAACAGAACCATTTTTTGACTCGAGGGGTCCTGACTCAAGTTCAGAGGTTAAGGTTTGTATACAAAGCCCTATACTACTGGCCCTTTTGGTAGTGACCTGCTTGCGTAGGCCAAAGTCTCACTCGAAGTAGTATGGGAGGGTGCGAGAAATAGGTTTCTGCACCCTGGGAGAGGGCAGGTAAGTCAGGAAGAGCTGTGTTTGACTTCACAACTATTAGATCGCATATTACAGAACCTAGATCTATCAGTCCCTTCACATCCATGTGCGTAATACCATATATAATCACAATAAATAATATATACGGGACAACTATCAGAGCTATTCTTGCATAATTCTAATAAGCATATTTAGATTAACTATCAATGCAGCATAAGTCCTTAACACAGTTACTTGTGGAGCTCAATATAGAATTATGGATAACAGATCCAAATCATAGTATAAACAAGTAACACAAGTACTTTTGCAGCTTAAATCAATGACATAGAGCATACATAATCAAATATCACAGATTCATAAGTCTAATAGGTTTAGATATTCCAATAGACTTCCGCATTCATTAATCCTTGAAATCCTTTTACAATACCCAAAATCCAACCTGCGCTCATAGTAGTAGGGTCCGCACATAGAAGGATTGAGGATATCCGTGCACATAGCTAGCAGGGGTCCTTTCCCCAAAAACCCAAAACAGATCTACTAATTTGTGACTCGCACCAATCTTAGTTAACTGTTTCCCTTACAACTCAAAAAGGTTCAACTACTTATACTACTTTAGCCTACACATCCAATGGTTAGCAAACCGTGGTTTGCGGACTCTTGGTCTACCCTTGACCCACTTAAAATGCATTAGGGGCTTTGACCCACCCCAAAACCCCTGCGTTATACTAAATATAATAAAAAATATACAAAATGGACAAGATTGCCAACTTTGTAGGAGACCCTATTCGAATAATAAGGAATCTCACTCATATATTTAATGTCAAGTCAAGCCAGTTTGTAATATGCTCACATATAAATAAACATGTAGAGAAATCGATTAAGGCAAGTTAGCACTTAGAATGAAACAATCTCAATAATATTTCGAAGGAAAAATATAATACCTCCAGGATTTGACACTTATGCCCATATTTTTCAGAAATATATATATATATATATATAAATACTAATTTTCTGTCCTTTTGTCCTTCTACAGTCAAAATCACTTTCAATGCATTCAAATTAAATACATATACTGTTTCACAATCAGGTAGATTCGACTCAAAGAGATCGAATTTGTCTAATTTTGGCCTTAAATCCCTCTGCTCAATATTGTCCCTAAAATTCTTAATTAAAACTAAATAAAATGGATCTAATAAAAAGCGGTTCAAATCCCAAAGGAATAGTTCAATTCCTATCTACCAAAATAGTAAATTTCCAGCTAAAGGAACCCATTCCTTTTCTTGTACACTTTCTTTGTCTTTTTGGAATAAAATGAAGCTTTTATCTAGAAGCCTCATACTCCTGCATCAAACTCCTGAGGACAAAATTCTTCATGGGCTCCTCTCCATGATCTCTTCCACAGAAATGTCCAATTTTTGTATCATGGTTTTCGTCATCCAAGTAGCCTCTGCAATTGATTGATCTTTCTAGTTGATCAAATACTCAAAATACTCTCATCCTCTTGTCTTTTTAGACAATATTTTGTCTAAATTATTCTTTGGCTGAAATTATTTCGGTGTGGGTAACTGTTTCAACCAGTCAATTTCTTCTTTTCTTCCAGCTTTATCATTTGTATCATTGTCTTCATAACTATACAAATCAACAACATTGAAAATTGGAGATATTCCAATGTGAGGGCTAATTTAATTTCATATGCATTTGAAGAAAATTTTCTCAATACTCCGCATGGTCCAATTTTCTTAAATTTCAATTTGTTATACGTTCTTTTTAGAAATATTTCCTTCTTCAGGTGTGCTAGAACCAAATCTCCAACCTCAAAGTTAACTTCCCTCTTCTTCAAATCTACTATGTTTTTATATTTGATGTTGCTGTCATGTAACTGTTGTTTTACCTGTTCATGTATAGCTCAAATTTTTGAAGCAAAATCTTCTCCATCAACACTTCTCATCTTTGCTTTTCCAAAATTTCTTAGTTCATACAATCCTCTTGGGTTCATTCCATAAACTATATGGTATGGACTCTGCCATGTACTCCTGTTAGGAGAGTCATTATAAGAATATTCAGTCTTTGCCAAAATCTGATCCCACTGTTTAGGATGTTCACCTGCAAGACTTCTCAAAAGATTACTGAGGCTTCTATTCACCACCTTAGTCTGTCCATTAGTCTGAGGGTGATAAGCTAAGCTAAAACTCAGTTTATTACCAAGATTTTTCCACAATGTTCTCAAAAAATTATCAACAAATATGGTGTCCCTATCAGAGACAATGCTTTTAGGTAACCCATGAAACCTTACAATCTCTTTGAAAAACAAATTAGCAAATGAGCAGCATCACAGGTTTTGTGACATGGAATAAAATGTGCCATTTTAGAAAATCTGTCAACTATGACATAAATTGCATAATTCCCTCTCTGTGGTTTAGGTAAACCAAAAAAAAATTTCATACTTACCATATCCCAAGGTCTATCTAGAATAGGTAATGGAACATACAAACCTATGTTTTGACTCCTTTCTTTTGGATACTAACAAACATTACAATTCTGCACATACTTCTCCATTTCAGTTCTCATATTTGGCCAAAAATAAATATGACTCACTTGTTCATAAGTCTTTTCTGCACAAAAATATCCACCAAGTCCACCACTATGTTTCGCCTTAATTAAATTTTCTCTCATAGAACAATTTGGTATGCACAACTGATTTCTTTTAAACAGTAAACCTTCTTACAACAAAAAATCCAACCACTTACCTCTGTCCAACAAAATAGGATTATAGCATGCTTCAAATGCCTCTTTAAAATCCAAATCTATTTTATGAAGTTTTTTAATAAAATCAAAACCCAACACTTGAATTTGAATTTCTTGAACTAAAATGCATTTTATACTTAAGGCATATGCTACTTTGTTTGCTTGGCCAGTTATTGTTTCAATACAAAATTGAAAGTCTGAAGATACTCTACCCATTTTTCATGTTTCTGATTTAATTTTCACTGCTGCATAATGTACTACAATGCATGATTATCTGAATAAAGCACAAACTCTTGAGACATCAATTAATGTCTCCATTTCTTTAATGATTGTACAACTGCATAAAATTCCTTGTCATAAGAAGAATATTTCCTTGTTGTCTCATTCATTTTTTCAATGAAATAAGCTACAGGTATGTCTTCTTGACTTAATAGAGCTCCAATAGCTTCTCCACTGGCATCACATTTCACTTGAAAAGGTTTGTTAAAATCAAGCAAAACTAAGATGCAATTTTCTGCTATCTTTTGTTTCAACAACTGGAAAAAAATTTCTACTTCATCAGTCCATTTAAATGGTTGTTTGTCCTTATTTATAGTTTCAATAATAGGAGAATTGATATTAGTAAAATTCCTTATGAATTTTCTATAAAAAATAGCAATACCATGGAAGCTTCTTATCTCAAAAACACTCTTAGCTGAAGGCCATTCTATGATTTCCTTTATCTTCTCTGGATCCATTTTCAATCCATCAACAGAAACAACAAAGCCTAAGTATAGCAATTCTTCCTTCATGAATTAACGTTATTTTAAATTTATCAGCAATGTTTCCTAGCACAACTTCCTTAAGACATAATTCAAATGCCTCATGTGTTCTTCTTTAGATTTGATGTAAATTAATATATCAGCCAGATATATTATTTTAAATTTACCAATAAATTCCTTCAACACTTCATTCATAAACCTCATAAATGTACAAGGAGCATTTGATAATCCAAACAGCATTACCATCCATTCATATAGTCCTTCACCTATTTTAAAAGTTGTTTTCCATTCATCTCCTTCCCTTGTCCTAATTTGATGATAGCCACTCTTTAAATGCAATTTTGTAAAATATCTTGCCCCACTTCAACAATCCATTAAATCTTCAATTCTAGGTAAAGGAAATCTATGCCTGATTGTTATTTTGTTGATTTCTCTTGAATCAGTGCACATTCTCCAACCTCGATATTTTTTTAGACTCAACATTGTTGGCACTGCACAAGGACTCAAACTCTCCCTGATTAGTTCTTTATATAACAACTCTTGTACCTCCTTCCTGATTTCTTCATTTTCTGTGGGATTCATCCTGTATGCTTCTTTATTTGGAAAATTTTCTCCAGGAATCAAATGTATATGAGGGATGATTTTTATAATAAGTGGTAACTCATCCGGAAAATCATCTACAATAACATCACAATAATTTTCCAGCATCTCTTGAATTTAAATTGGTAAATAATAAATTTTAGTGGCAGTATTTACTACCTTGGGTTTCCAAATTAATGCAAAGTTTAAATAACCATCTTCAATCTGCTATAGATAACTTTTCCACTTAGTAACACAACTTTTGGATAAAATATTATTTTTTATGCATCTTCTTCTTGTATCGGCAACAATGTATGATTGATACCATCTTTACAAAATTTGTATGTGTTATTTTTACCATCATGCATAGCTCCTCTATCATATTGCCAACAATATGTGACATACGTCCATAGTCATCACATCACACATAATATTATCTGTGTCGCTGCCCAACTGGAATTCCACTTCACACTGTTCATTCACTAACAGATGTTGTCCTTTCTGAAGCCAAGACATGTTGTAGGGTGTTGGATGTTTCTTTGTCTTTAATTTCAATTTCTCCACTGCTTCTGTAGAGACCAAATTATCAGTGTCACCACTATCAATTGCCATTTGACAAAATTTTCCTTGAACTTTTCACACACTTCTAAACAAATTTTTTCTCTGTGTTGTTTCAACAAATTTCTTTGTTGGTTTTAAAGAAACTTTGTTAACTACCAAAGATTCTCCTTTCTTTGGTGTATTTTTTGCTTCTGGCACTTTTTTTTCTTCTGGAATTTTTATTTCTTCCTCTTCATTCTGAGCAAGAATTACATTTCTCTAATTTGTCACCACATTCTTTGGACATTCATAAGCTCTGTGTCCAAGCTTATTACATCTATAACATCTGATTTCTCTTCATCTGCCTGCACCTCCTCTTCCTCTGGAAAAACTCCTTCTACCACTTATGCCACCTTCTATGGATGTATGCTGACTTGAGATGCTGCTATCTCCTTCTCTAGGTGTTGTAGATCTTCCTCTACCACCTTGACTTCCTTTTCCTATGAAATTACCTCTACTTCTGGTAGATCTCTTCCATGAGTTTTTATTCAGCCTTCAAGGCCATCTGATAAGCCTCTTCCATTGTTTTAGGAGACAAATGAATTATCTCATCTTGGATCTCCATCCCAAGACCATTTATATATCTTGAAATATTCTCTACTGTATCTTGAATTTGTCTTGCTCTTATGCTCAGTTTGTAAAATTCCTCTATGTATTCTTTGAATGTCATTGAACTCTGTCTAAGATTCTGTATTTGCCTAAATAATGAAAGTTGATAATCACTTGCAAAAAACTTACCTCTCAACTTTTCCACCATCCTATTCTAATTCTTTATTGGCTAATTAGCGAGTCTCCTTCTTTTTGCCTGCACTCCGTCCCACTAAGGCATTGCATGTCCTTTCAATTTTGTGACAGAAATTTTCACTCTTTTTCCCTCTTCTATTTCTTCATAATCGAAGAACTTATCCATGTCATTAACCCAATATATCAACTCTTTTGGGTTTAAGCCTCCTGTAAAATCCAAAACTTCAAGTCTAGGTTTAGATGTGGATCCCAACATTGATTTAAAAAATCTCATTTTAGGAGTAACTTCTACAGGTTCTCCCTCTTCTGCAAATTCAACTTCAGGTTCACTAACATCTCTAGCATTTGCATCTCTTTGATTTTCCATTTCCATTGCTTCTAATCTGGCTTGCATCTATTGTATAACTTCCATTAGTTCGTCATTTGAAATTTGTCTTCCTCTTCTTTGATCAACACCACCTCCTCTTCCAACTCTATAAGCCATGTTCTATTTTTTTCCTGAAATTTGAGATCTTGTTCAGTGTCCAAATTCTTCTCTGATACCACTAATGGTGGGCTAGTTACATGAGTAAAAGATAAGCTTCCAAATCTTGAGACTATGTCTTCAAGTTCTGGTGGAACTTCTTCTAATTCCTTCTCTATATGAGTCATCAACCTCAAAATTTAAACACAAAATTCAAATGGCTTAAAAATTTGTGACACAAATTTTAAATTGCATTAAACCCAATTTATATTCTTTCCATAGTTGGCAGAATCACAAGTCAAACCTAATAAACATAATATTCACTATATTTGACTTTAGTGATGGAACCGAAGTACATTAAAACCTTTATATTAAACGCAAAAATTAATGGAAATTAAAGTGGAGTTTATGAAAATATCGCATCCAAACTTCTGTTTAAACCATACGCATATAAATACACGATAATAATTGGATCTCTCATCCAAATGCAAAGGCTGTTAGATACAAGAATTGCTGGCAGTCAACTTGAATTATTAAATTAGGTTTATAATACATCGGTTCTGATTGAAGTATTAAAACCTGAGCAACTTTATATGTGATTGTCATTGGATCTCAATCAACACTGCAATAGCCACTCGATTCAGAAAAAATTCCTTTGTGGATTTTTTGTTCTTTTCTCCTATTCTCCTTACACGTTACAATAATTCTAGTTCTTCAATATTGCCAGATTTACACTCTTGGAAAGTTTCCCTTAGAATTGTGGAAAGAAACTGATAAGTCAAATGATTAACAGAGTTTGATGGTTTCGATTCTGCACTAGCTTATGGACTGTCAACACCTTCGTAAATCCATTCGAATTACAATAATTCAATATTTCACGGATCAAAACTGACAAAGAAACTCACTCGTACGTTTAATGCCAAGTCAAGCCAGTTTGTAATATGCTCACATATAAATAAACATGTAGAGAAATTGATTAAGTCAAGTTCGCACTTAGAATCAAATAATATCAATAGTATTCTGAAGGAAAAATATAATTCCTTTGGGATTTGACAGTTCTGCCCAGATTTTTTAGAAATATATATAAATACATGTTTTCTGTCGTTGTGTCCTTCTACAATCAAAATCACTTTCAATTCATTCAAATTACATACATATATTTTTTCACAATCAGTTAGATCTGACTCAAACAGATCAAATTTGTCTAATTTTGGCCTAAAATCCCTCTGCTCAATATTCTCCCTAAAATTCTTAACTAAAAATAAATACAATGGATCTAATACAAATCGGTTCAAATCCATAAGGAATAGTTCAATTCCTATCTACCAAAACAGTAAATTGTCAACTAAAGGAACCCACTCCTTTGCTTGTAAATGTTTTATGTTTTTTTGGAATAAAATGAAGCTTTTATCTAGACGCCTCATGCTACTGCATCATATACCATATACCAAAGTCTTGAGTCCCCTGTAGATATTTGAATATTATTTTTACATCCTGAGGTGAGACTCTTTTGGATTAGCTTGGAATCATCCAACAATCCCAACTACATCCATAATGTCTGGTCTTGTCCCGGATAGATAAATCAGATTTCCAATCATGGATCTATACTCTGGTTGATTCACCATGGGAGAATCACCATAAGAACTAAGGTTACATATAGTTACCATTGGAGTACTCGCAGGTTTGCAATCTTCCATCCCATACTTCTTCAGAATTTTCTTGAGATATTTTTCTTGTTATAGAAATATGCCATCTGTTTCTTGTTGTACTTGTAAGCCAACAAAATATGTTAGTTCCTCAAGTAAAGATATTTCAAATTTTTGTTGCATAATGAAAGAAAATTTCTAACTCATTGACTCTTCATTACTTCCAAAAATGATTTCATCAACATACACAACAATAATCAATATTTTATCATTCTCTAATTTTGTGTATAAGTTATTGTCAGCGGATCCCTTTGTGAAACCTTATTGTGGAATATATTTGTCAAGATGATAATACCATGCTCAAGGAGCCCATTTGAGACCATATAAATATTTTTTGAGTTTACAAACAAGTTTTTCATCATCTCCCAGAATGAATCCCTCTAGTTGTTCTATATAAACTTCTTCTTCTACATCACCATTGAGAAAAACATATTTTACATTCATTTGATAAACTTTGAATTGTTGAAAACTTGAAAAAGAAAGAAACATTCTTATGGCTTCAAGTCTAGCTACATGAGCAAATGTTTATTCAAAGTCTATAACTTCTTGTTGAGCATACCCTTTACAAACAATTCTAGCTTTGTTTCTAATAACATCTCCATTTTCATTTAACTTGTTTTTAAATATCCATTTTGTTCCAATCACATTTTTATCATGAGGTCTTGGAACCAATTCCCAATTATGATTCTTTTCAATCTGATCAAGTTCTTCATTTATGGCTTGAATCTAACATTCATCTTTACTAGCTTGATTTACATTTTATAGTTCAATAGTGGACAAAATTGCTAGATAGCTAGGGGATCCTACAAGAGTTCTTCTTGTTTGGGCACCTGATCCCTTTTCACCCAGAATTTGGGATTCTGGATGATTCTTTTGAACATACCTAGATGGAGCTTTTTTGTATATATCTTCTTCTCATGCTTTATTGGGTTCTCCTTCTATATTGTTTCTATTTGATGAGGGAAAACATACATCATCATCATCTTCATTTTTTGTTATAATTTCCTTTTTAGGAACTCTGAGAGACTTATCAATTAAACATAAATATATTCAACAATCTTCTGAGTTATTTTATTGTAACAATTATATGCTTTAGTTCTAGAAGAGTAACCAAGAAATATTCCTTTATCTCCTTTAGGCTCAAACTTACCAAGTTTGTCATCATTGTTCTTGATAAAACATTCTCTTCCAAAAACTCTAAAATGATTTACTATGGGAATATTACCATACCAGAGCTCATAAGAAGTTTTATCAATGTTTACTCAAACATGAGCCTTGTTAAGAATATTTACTGTAGTATGTGTTGCTTCTCCCCCAAAAGGTATCGGGAGTTCTAGTTTCATCAAGCATAGCACGAGCCATCTTTTTACCTGTTCTATTCATTCTTTCTATCATGCCATTTTGTTGTGGCATTCCAGCTATATAAAGCTATCTTTTTATGCCATGATATTCACAAAAATTAAAGAATTCATCTGATATATATTCTCCTCCTTGGTCAAATCTAAGACATTTGATTTTCAGATTTAATTCATTTTCAACCAGAGCTTTGAATATCTTAATTTTTTCAAATGCTTCATCTTTATGTTTCAGTAAACCGATCCAACACATTCTATAGAAGTCACCAATAAATAGAATATAGTATTTTTCTCCACGAGGTGACATTTTCCTTATATGTCCACATAAATCAGTATCTATAAGTTCAAGAGGCTTACTTATTGATCCTTATTTTACGTTAAATTGCACCTTGGTTTGCATACCGAATTGACATGATTTGCATATGATAATTTCAGGCAGAGTGATGTTGGGTAGATCACGAATAGCTTTCAGTCTGCTAGATTTTCTTATTTGAGAGAAGCTCAAATGTCCTAATATTCTGTGCCATAGCCAATTTTCTGAAGATTTACCTAAGTAGCATTGCTTTTGGCCCCATTTCAATATATAGAAATTTCTTGGTGTTCTAGTTCCTTTTATTATTAGTTTTCATCTGTGAAGTTCACGTACTACACATTATTTTGAACTAAAGACAACTTCATTTCCTTGATCGCACATTTGACTCACACTCAACAAGCTATGCTTTAATCCATCCACATACATAAAATTGTAATATTTCACCTTTTCTTTAAGAAAAACATAACCTTTTCCTTTAATGACAGTAGGAGAGTCATTTCCAAAGGTAACATTCTTTTCCTTCTCTAGAGAATTATATGAATGGAGTTTATTTTTATCACATGTCATGTGTTTTGAGAATCCACTATCAATGTACCATTGATTTTCTTCCCCTTATTGATTGTTGAAATATGATGCAGTGTTGTCCCGATGGCAACCCACTGAATGAAGATGAAGACATGCGACTGTTGACATGTGTTGTCCTTGATGGCAATCCACCTGATGAAGTTATTCTTGACGTGATGGACTTGGTAAATGATCTTTGTTAGCAATATGATGATGAATTTTGTCCTTGAAAGGCAACCCCCTTGATGAAGATAATGGCAACTTACTTGATGAAGTTGTGCTTAATAGAATATGTTCTTGATGAAGTAAATCTGATGTATCTACAGTGTGTACAGAAGGCAATGAAGAAAGGAATTCAGCATGTACTAAATCTTGATGAAAAGAGTATGTCTCTAAGCATACGCGGATCTGCCTAGGGGAAGTCGCGTATGCACGCGGGAATAAACGTTCCAAGTCGCGTATGGGAAAAAGCGCTCTTAAAAGTGCAAAACCAGGGGTAACCACCATGGAATTGACCCATTGTATTGGGTAATGATTCGTCTAAATGACCCCGTCCAGGAATACCATCGGAAGTAATGTAGTTTTGGGCTCATGGTATTGTTTTGGCTCATGGTATTGAAAAAGGGGCTCATGGTATTGAAAAAAGGGTAAACCTATATAAAGAGAAGAAATTCATTGTGCAAATCATGAGTGTGGGAGCAAGATGTCTGAGCTTGATTGAATACTTCTCTGTGAAGTATATCTGTATGGAAAGGGTAAAGGGTTGATAATAGATCTGAATCTATGACGCACCTATGAAGAAATGATGATGCAGAATATCTAGATCTGGAATGTATTTGTATCTGCTAGATCTGTTTATGGAAGGCTTAGATCTGAGATGAGGCGAACATATGTCTGAAGTAAAAGGGTAAATCTGAACTGAATATCTGATCTGAAGAAGTATGCTGCTCTATAATGATTGAAGATCTATACGCTACTTCGCCGCAGAGGAAGCGCGTATATACGCGTCTTCGCCGAAGAGAAAGCGTGTATGCGCAATGAAATATGTACAGAGGTATACGCTGGTTTGTGTGAACGGAAGCGCGTATATACGCGACATCAGTGAAGTGAAAGCGCGTATGCAAACTAGGGTTTGCTGAAGTCTGTGGTAAGAAATGACTAATCTATTCTGCTATATTGTTGCTATCTGTATTCTACTGTTCTGAGTTGTCTGCATCAGTTTGGTTGTATGATTGAGCTTAAATGTATGAAGAGGGTCCAGTCTGAAAATATGATGAAACGTGGCCTACAAGTATTGTTCTATTGAAGATGTTGGATCCAGTGTGAAAATTGATGAAACGTGGTCCGAAGGGGTGCTGAGGGTTGTAGCCTTCAGTCAGGGGGTTGTAGCTCCCTTCTAGGTGAGGGGTAAACGAGAGCAGGGGGTCGTAGCTCCCTTCCAGGAGAGGCTGGTAAATGAGAGTAGGGGGTCGTAGCTCCCTTCCAGGAGAGGATGGTAAATGAGCGCAGGTGGGTGCCTGCATGCTAGTAGGAGTCTGCACCAGCACATATGTTGTAAGATGTTTTCTCTATAATAAAATATTGAAGGATGAGCAACTGCAGCGGTGGTTTTCTCCCGAATTGGGTTTCCACCTAAAAATCCTGGAGTTCATGTGTGATGCTTTGTGTGATGGTTTATTCTGTTCTTACTGCACATGTTTACTGTTTATAGAACATCTAATCAATGAATGATGGAATGATATAAGTGAAGAACTAATGGCATAATTAGATCTCTGTGTATACGCGAGTTTTATGAAGGATATCTGCGTGCATACGCTAGTTGGCTTCAGCAAAGTAGCGTATGGGTTTTAGAGCATGAAAAAGTAAAAAATTTTAGTTTGCCCTCAATACTGATTCACCCCCCCCCCCCCTCTCAGTATTTTTCCCAACAATTGGTATCAAAGGAGGTTCTTCTGCAGAAGCTTGATCGCTTGAAGGAGATCCATCGCAATGGGAATTCATGAAGGAGTAATGTCTCTAAAGCCACCACTATTCAATGGAAGCAATCTGATTTTCTGGAAGGTACGAACAAAAGCATATCCGCAAAGTCTTGGTGCAGAAGTATGGGCAATAGAAGAAGGTTACTCGAGGAAAGGAGATACCTCAGAAATCATGTATAGCAAAAATTGAAGAAGATGAAACAGATTCTGACGAAGCTCTACAAGTGCTCATGGCAAAGAGGAAAAAGAAGAAAAGAAAAACATGGTAAAGGAAAACAATTTGAAAAGAGGAAGAGTTATTATAATGAAGATGATGATGAAGTGTCCAGTGAAGATGAAGAAGATTCTGACCAAGCTCTACAAGTGCTCATGGCAAAGAAACAAAAGAAGAAGGTTACTCGAGGAAAGCAGATACCTCAGAAATCATGTATAGAAAAAAATTGAAGAAGATGAAACAGATTCTGACGAAGCTCTACAAGTGCTCATGGCAAAGAGGAAAAAGAATAAGGCTACTTGAAGCAAGGAGATATCTCAGAAAATTGAAGAAAATGAATCTGATATTGATTCGGGCCCTTGTAATCTTCTTTGTGCAAGCAATGGTGTAGAAAGTGAAAGTAAAGTTGTGGATCTAGAACAAGCTATCAAGATCAAAGTTGAAGAACAACAAAAGGAAATTGATAAGAAAGATTCTATCTACAAAGAGATGATCTCTCCAATGAAAGATCAAATAGAAATGCTGAATGGACAGGTGGACAAGTATCAAAGGTTTCATACTTATGCATCCAATCGAATTAAAGAACTAGAAGCATAAATCAACGATCTAAATGCAGATCTCGAAAAATCAAGCAAGAAGAATGAAGGACTTGAAGCTGCAATCATCTCTCTGCAAGAAGATCTTGAAGCATCAAGTAAGAAGAATGAGGAACCTCTACAACCATTTGAAAAGGAAGGCCTTGAAGAAGAAATCATCTCTCTCAAAGAAGATCTGGAAAAATCAAATAAGAAGAATGAAGAGCCACAACAAACATGGGAAGAAAACGAAAATTGGTTGAAAGAAGAGATTCTAAATCTGAAGGATCACGTAGAAGATGGAAGAAGGAAAGAAGAAAGCTTGACAAAGCAATGTCAAGCCCTGGAGGTTGAGGTAAACATTCTCAAAGGTAAATTAGAAGAAAAGGTTAAACTTTTGAGGTTTCAAGATAGTACTAACATTTTGGAAAATATTATGAGTAATCAAAGGTCTCCTGCTATCAAACTTGGTCTTGGTTTCCATGAAACTGTTAAAGGAAAATCTAGCTCACAAGGAAGTGCAAAAAATTCAGAGGATGTCAATGCAAAACCTGAAGTGTTGAAAGAGACAAAATATCAACCAACAATCATGAATTCTCAAAGGAATTCATTCAAGAACGTTGAATTGTTTAAATGTCATAATTATGGGCATGTTGCAGCAAATTGCAGAAGCAGAACAATTCAGCCACAAACAAATAGATTCTACTCAGAAAGGTACTCTAGTAGCGTCAATGGATATTGTTTTTCATGTAACAAGTATGGACATAAAGCAGCGAATTGTAAAAAGAGGAAGATTAGAAATACTCATTATGATTCTTATGCTTATTTTTCTGGACATATGAGATGTTATTCTTGTAACAAGTATGGACATGTAGAAAATGAATGCAGGTTGAACAAATATGAGAAATTGGATAACTTCCAGCACGCAAATAGAAAGTTTAAAAAAATCTGGAAAAAGATGGAGGACCGATCAGAAACGTAGGGAATTCTGACCCTACTGCAGTCATCCGCTTCTCAAGCTGACTTTTCTTATTGACTGCAGGAATGATGTGGGATACATTATGAGATTTAGTGATGTATCGTCACAGGGGGAGCAATGCATGATGACTCTCATGGTTGATTTGATTACTCTGGTTATTTTTACTTCTGACAGCGCATCTGATGTGGAAAAGACAGGTACAGGAGGTACAAGATCAGGAGGAGTTGAAGGAAGATGAAAAAAAAAAAATTATGCTTCACTTTCCATACGCGGGTTCGATGAACCAAAGTTGCATATACACGCGAGTTACAGCAGACACAGTCATGTATGCATTGATGATAAGAGAATTTATATGATAGTTGAAGATCTGGAGCAGAGGTTCAGGGGGAGCATCAGTCTGACTGTTAATAACTGTTTTATTGACTCTGCATCAGCTTATTTTCTCAGTTTGAAATAATGAGGAAACGATACATGGTTTCTTGTGTTGAAGAGTGTGGATGAGTCCTGTTTGCTTGTTGATGAAGAGTATTCATTGTTGAGATGAAAGTCTTATAATTCGGAGATAAGGGCAGTTCATGCAGAGATTGTTGCTGATGATTTGCTGATGAACGTATTCAGGTTGCACAAGTTAAGAAGAAGCACTGGTTCAGGGGGAGCAGCAGGTTAAATTCTAATGATTGCATTGTTGGCAATATGACTGCTTATTCTTTGGTTTTTGTGATACTCATGCTCAAATGATGATGACTTGGTACATGGTTTATTATGATGAGATTTTTAGCCCTGGTTGCTGATAAGTATCTTTTGTGCTCACACATGGATGAGTTGGATGTCGTTTGATTCAGAAATAAGAATAGATCATGCAGAGTTTGTTACTATGGTTGAGATATTTTGCCTACATATGTTACTTCATGTTAAATCTTGAAGATCATGGTGATATTGGACCACATGGATGATTGACACATAGTTGAAAATGTTGTTTTGGTATGATAATCTCTCTTGGAAAGATTGTATTGATGCTGCAAAGAATCTGAAGGCTTGGTTACTAATGGGCTTATGCTACAACCAGTGGATGACGCTTGAAGACACAAACTACACTGCTCTATCTATCTGCACTCCAGGGAAGCATTCAAATATCTCAAAAAGAAGCTGAACACTGTATTTTTCTCACAAAGGATCAGATTTGGTTAAAATGTAGAAGGTGATATTGGATATGCAGGTTTCCTGAAACACAGTCGCGTATATACGCGAGTTCATGCACAGAAAACCACGTATGTCTGATTGCTGACAAATTTTGTTTGGAGTCAGCTCTCTTCATCACAGCTGCAGTGCTATTTGGTATCTCTGATACTATTTGGTATCTCTAATGGTGTTCCAGTTCTCATAATTCTATTTCTAATGTTTTGATAAATATGCCTTGACGATTTGTTGGTAAAAGTGTTCAGGATGCACAAACTAAGTGGGAGCCTTAGTCATATGAAAAGGATGTTCGGATGCACATTTTCAGGGGGAGCCCTAGTCTTGCTGAGTATAATGCATGTTGGCATTATGGTGGTTCTGATATATAATCTCTCTTGATGTTTTTTCTGGTCTTTGTCATAAATGGTCATATTTTTATTTTGATAAAAAGGTCTTGTTGAGACCCATGATGTAAAATTGTAATATTCAGTCATGTAAGAACTTGTCAAATTTTGTAAACCCACTTGGTTGGGTAGCTGAGTTGAAAGGTGTAAACCCACTTGGTTGGGTATTTGAGTCTCATATGTAAATCCACTTGGGTGGATCTTTGA
>JAXQQM020092886.1:0-22321 GCA_034641835.2 Pinus albicaulis | reverse complement strand
TAGGACTCCTTCAGAAACCGGAATGGGAATACCCTGCTGAGCTGCCTCAAATAGCCAGGCCTGATGTAAGGTTCATAATATGCTCTATCCAGTTGCTGTCTCTTGTTCCACTCTTCACCTATATTCGATATCCCGGTTGCCTGAGAAATGGTTTCTGGTGTCAAGGTGAAGTTCACTCCAGCAAGGTTTACATGACCATCACGCAAATGTAAAACAAACAAGCGAACCAATTCCTGATGATGCTGAATCTGAGAAATCATCTCACAATACTGAAAGCATGATTGTTGCTGAAAGCATGCCATTGCAAGCGGACAGGCCTGCAACTGAGTCAAGGAAGTGGACTCTTCTCTGATGTACTTACCACTTTTATGAGGCCTTCTCGGTTCATTTAGCTCTATGGTTGAGTCACTGTCTTGCTCATATGATGAATCTGTCTCTGTCATGGTGCTGTAAGTGTATGTTTGGTTTGTTTGAAATGAGCAATTGGTGTTTTTTTTCAATGCCAAATGTATACCAAGTAGGAAATGAGGGACTGTGAGGAAATATTACAGTGGGTATAGAGGATTTTCAAGTGAAATTTGAGTGTGAGGACAGTCACTTGACCGCTTGGGGGACTTCTGGATTTGGGGATTTTATAAGTGATATGGGGAGATGGTAGGGTTTAGGGATAATAGGATTGTAGGGATAAGTAATATGGGAATGTAAGGGAATCAAGGATTGACCATAATGATAGGATTATGAAGGGGAAAGGGATCACAATTGGGAAATGGAAACTTGGCACCAAAATCACACTTTCAAAACATCAATTTCAAACCCTTGAAGCAGTTTCTAATCAAATGATAGGGTTTATCATTTCACCAATCAAACTCTTAAATTTCTCCTTCCAAATAACACCCAACACGAGTTAAAATCAAATGGCAAGGGCGCACAACTTACTTGGATCAAAAGAGTTGAGTCGTTTTAAAAAAATTGGGAAGCAGTGATGAAATTTGGGCTTGGAGGCTCTGTGTGCCGCACACAAACCCAGTGCGCCACGCCTCCTGGATGTGCTGCGACAGTGCAATTTAACACAGTGAAAATGGGCCCAATGCACCGCACGGTCTATGTGCGCCACACCTTCTCCCAATCCGCCGCGCGCACTCCAAACACACAGTCGGTCTTCAAAAAACACAGCTTTTCTCTTTCACAACTTAAGTCGACTTCAATCGATCTCTTGGCATACCAATGGATGTTTCAAACAATGAAAATATCTTATAGTGATGGATTTGATTTTTGTTTCTCAAAAACCCACCTTTGTAATGTTTTGAAATTGGCACTTTTCACATTTTAATACAACTCTGCTCTTTGTGCTCTTTCTTGTTTCCTCTTTGACTTTTTGGCTAAAATGATGAAACTTTTTGTCAAATTTTTCAAAGGGATGGTTGGCATGTTTTAGTCGAAGGATGACCAGGGTCGCACCTTGGAGAATTCAACAATTGAATTTTTTTTTGAAAATTACATGGAAATTTATTATGTGCCATTTAATCATTAATTTTCCTCAAAAAACAGAGTTTTGAAGAAAAGTCATGATCAATCATTATAATGATGAAATTTTGTGATGAAAACTTATTTTGAACCTCCCTCTAGCCTGTTGGAATTATTGGACACTTTGAAGACGAAATTTGTGAGACCATAGACCTAAAAATACCTAAAAACCCTAAAATGACTCTTTGCTGACCAAGAGGCCGAACAGGACTATGAATGAATTTAAAATAGATTTTATGAATAGACCTGAGCCAGTGGAATAAGGCATGAGGGGTATGAGTGACAAGGCCCTTCCGTCAGATGATGGCATGCCCCTAACAGAATGCAACTAAATGAACTGAATGAGACACCTAAAAATGAAATGCAATAAGAGAAATGATATCTGACGGAGGGATGAAAAGACTGACTCTAACAGCCGCTCAAGAAAGGCTCAAGGAGGCTAAAGGGAAGGGCCCTAAGTATTTCGTAAAGTGAGGAAAGACACATCAGATCTTTAGATTTTGGCTTCTCGCTTCACAACATGTTGCCGAGAACCCTCGAGGGTCATCCTCACCAATTTTGGGTACCTCGACATATTTTGGTTTTTCGCATTTTCGTTTTTGGCCAAAACTCATGCATGGGCTTCGCCATTTCAGTTTGGAGGATCATCAAAGGAGGAGAATAGTATCATTGGATACGATAATTTTAGGAGCACACACTCAATGATTTTCAGGACATTTGAAGATCATTTTCTCCCCCGAAATGGCGAAAAATGCCCGCTTTTTCTACACTCTGCTCGGTCTATCAGCAAAGCTTATTTTTTGGTTTTTTACACACAGGCCTGTTTTTGAAAAACTTCCAGGCATCAGATTGGGAAAATTCAAGTTGTTCCAGAAATTAGACACTTAGATATTTCCAACGAGCTATCATGAGCCTCGTTTCAACATCGGGAAGGCTGCCAAAAGTTGCCGGAAAGTTAGGGGACCTTTTGCCGATGTATTTTTTGAGTATTTCTGTAAAAATTGAACCTTTAAAAACTACTTTTTCCTCATGTGCGTTTAGCTATTTTTGCACATGAGAAGTTATGAAAAGTCAATTTATTTCCCTCTTTTAGCATTTTTAGATATTTTATGAGATATTTTGTGCCTTGGGCTTTGCAAAGCCTCAAGGACAAGTTTAGATATTTTGAATAGGCCAATGAGAGTGAAAATTGAACTAAGAGGTTTTCCTCACTTGAGCCTATATATTCCAAAGGCTTTCATTGTAAACAAGGCTAAAATTGATGATAGAAGCAATATATGGTCATATAAGCTTTTGAAGAAATACTTGTCTCATGCTTTTGGATAGTCTCTTGGATGTTCTTGGATGATGAAAGAGGATTGTTGTTGGATTCCATGACTTGGTAGAATGGTATAGTATCTCTCTCTTTGTTTTTTTTCCTAGTTTTCATTCATAAATCCATGTTTCTTGCTTGCTATAGAACAGTAGAGAAAAAATTTGAGACATGCCCTTGGAGGCACCTCAAATTTCTTGTTTCTTCATAGCTTCCATGTTTTCTTCATTCTTAGTCACATTAAAGAATTCTTGATTGCTCTTTAATAACTTAAGGATATTTTTGCTTGTTTCATTCATGGTTTTATGCATGCTAAGTATGATTTACAGTATGCCCTGCTTACTCATGGCTAGCCATAGCTCCATCCATGAAATTTCTCTTTGACTGATTAGATTGTCATTTGTTGAACCAAGGAGGTGTTGTTCTGATCTTGCCCTTTGCCAAGGCTATGCAATCTTGTTTTCAAAGTGCCCAATAACTTGAAGTACTATGTTTAGGAATTCCAACATAGTGATTTGAGTTTTTTTTCTATCTTAAGTGTATTTCCCCAAAGTCTGATAGCCATTTCCCAAAGTTAGAGAGTTATATATCTCTATGCATGGCTTGAATGTTTATTTCTATGTATTGATTAGCTTATAGTTACATTTCTCATGATTAATGGTTTGCCCTACCATGTTTATGTCAGCTATTAAACTAGTTATGCTTGAAATCCTTTGTTGTTCACAAATTTGATGTCCATTTTACTCCATTTTGCCCAAAGATCCTTTCTACCTCAAATCAAATTGGCCCTTCAATAGCCTTGTATCACCATCTAATAGCTTTCTTGACCTTTTCGACCCCATAGCCCAGTTGATCTGACATCTTTTTACCTATCTTATATCTTTGATCAGTTTCATCCCTCACAACCTAAAAACCAAAACCAAAAAATCTACTTCATAACTAGCCTAAAATCAGAACACAATAAGCAAACATACAGATATCCCTTACAAAAATAAAGAGAGCCCTCTCTGAGTCCAGGAAGGCTAGGTCCTTGGGCTCCAAAGATTGGTTTGATGTTACACTGTCATTTGGCTTTCCAATCAGCCAAATCACGGGACCCTAACAAGCCTGACCCTCTCTCGAGGTGGGTTCTCAGCAATTGATCAAGCCTGGCTCCATCCAGGTCCTTTCCTCTGGGACCATAGAGAGGAAGTCCTTTGTGACGCGAAGACAATGCAGCGTAGAGGCTTCACCTAACCAGTTATGCCAAGTTTCTAGTTCCTTACTGGGATCCTCAATATCCTCCTCGTAGCACAGTACTGCATCCTGGGTTGGGTTTTCCCCATTTTGCACCGTTAACTTATAGATATAATCCACATGTCCCCCCTTGGGTATGGGTTCCGTATAATGTTTACCTTCCGCAGGGTCTAATGGCACGACTACCCTTGTGCCATTATTTTCAAATACCATGCTTCGTTTTTTCAAGTTAATGATACCGCCCATGTCGATGGCCCAATCCAATCCTAGTAGCGTAGGTTAGGGGTCCACATCCCTGACGATTTGAATGAGTTTGAATTCAGCGCGGACTCTTACACTTGCGACATCCATGATAATCCCAAAGATCCTCCCTAGAGGTACTATTTTTTGGTGATTGGCCATTCGAAGCTGGATGGTGGACCTTTCCAGTTTTGGTTCTCCCATGCATTGCCAAGTTTTCTTAGGTAATATATTGGCATCCGATCTGAGGTCTAAGATAACCTGATCCATCTCGTAGTTGCCGATCTGGACTGTTAGCCGCATCTCCCTGCCAGTGCGTCTTTGATACTTGTATAACTTATGCACATCCTTAATTTGAGTGACAGGGCAGTGTGTGTTACGCAGCTCTCTAGTAAAGCCTACAGATTCTGTACTGCCTGGGGGTTGCACAGTAACCTCATACATGCCTGTAGGAAAGGTTTAACCTCCTCATCTACCTTCAAATCCCTAGGGCGTGTGGACGTAGAGGCTCTAGTCTCGAGGAAGTCCTTCAGAGCTTCCATAAATGTTTCCCTCGCTTTATCCAGGTCCAGCCCTTCTTGGTTGCTAACTGCTCTGCGGATCAGTGCTTCAGTTTCATATTTCTCCTTAACTACCTTAATCGCCAATCCACTGCACGTTACCACATTTAACTTTGGGTCCTTACCCTTTAGCTCAGTCTAGACCCTTTGCACCTTCTGCATGGATGGGAGGTGCTTTTCCTGTATCTTTTCTTTCAGGGCTGGAAAATCTTCCAGTATATGGCCCAACTATCTACAATACCTGTAGGACTGTCATGTGGGGTCCGGGCACTCCTTCGCAAAATTCCCCATGCCTCCACAGTTATAGCAGATCAACTGGCCTCGACCCTGACCTGTGCTTCCGCTTCGGCTCTCGTCCCTTCCTTCGGAAAGGGAGTCATCCCTGCCTATGGGATTTTTTGGTGAGTCAGGGTCTGACTGTACTTCCGACAGCTTTCTCCAGTCTTTACTAAATTATGGATTCGGAAGCCTTGATCCTCATGGCCAATTGACCGGAAAAACCAGCACCAGCATCTCTTTGGTTCTTAAAAATTTGCGCCCGGACAGGGGCAGTGGTTGGTCTTACGCAGCCCATCCACACAGCTATCCCCGTACCATAACATGGATCCACTTAAGCTTCGTTGTTCTGGTCTAGGCCCTCCTGATCTTGAGTGGCCTGGACTAGGTTCTCGTATTCGCAGATGGCATGGCGGTTGTCCTAATTCCGTACCAGCCTCTCTTCCTTTTTCCCATTGTAGATCCTAAATCTCTCGGTGCATGACCCCAAGCTGAGCCTGGATCTACTGTACCTCCAACGCAGCATCTTTCCTAGGCGTAGCTTCTAGTTTCATCGCAGCTTCCAAAGCTTTATCTTGTGAGTAAAAAGTCTGGTGACCCATAGGTATACGTAGGTGAGGGAGTAGCATGGTGATGAACCATTCCATAAGTTGTCTGTCATCATACTGAAATTATCCTTCTCTGATAGCTTTTTTTAGGCGTTGATCCACTTCCCACACAGAATCAATTGCTCCCTGCTTGAAATCTTTTACATCCACTACAACCTGAGAGTACGATTTAGGTTTCCGAAACTGTTGTTTCACAGCATCCTTAATGTTTTGAATATATGCGGCCCCATTTTTAGATACGTACCCCATATACCAGTCCAAAGCTCTTTCTTCGAAGGCTATGGATAGCTGCACTTTTTTCACAGTATCGCTCACCACGTCGTGCGCAACCCATATCGAGTTTTCCACAAACCAGAATCGATCCATGTCCTCATCGGTCGTGCCTTTAAAGGTAGGTAATTTAAAGTGTAATGCCATGTTTTCCTCTAGCTTGTTTTCCTAGGGGCCCGATATCAAGGTAACTGGCAGACCTTGCATAGGCGCTCTTCTCAGCGGGCTATGGGCAGAGTGATCCTCTTCCTGACCAGTTCAATAGTACTTATCGCTCCGTGTTGTGATTTCACCCAAAGTAGCTCTCATTCACCTCTGCGTTAGATCTCCAGTATCCACTTGGCAATACTCGATCACTTTCTCAAGATTCTCGGTCCCGGCAATGGAACCATTTTTTGGCTAGAGGGGTCTTGACCCAGGTTCAGTGTGAAAGGTTTGCCAACAAACCCCTATACTACTGGCCCTTTCGGAAGCGACCTGCTTGCGCAGTTCAAAGTCTCACCCAAAGTAGTATGGGTGGGAGCTGGAACCAGGTTTCTACACCCTGAGAAAGGATAGGTAAGGCAAGCAGAGCTGCGCTAGGCCTGTAATTCCCAGATTACCTTGCTCTACGCAGGGTCAATTAAGTCTCTATTCACATCCACATGCGCTAGATCTATAATTATATTCTTTTACGATAGTAGCACAGCATTACATAAATAGAATAGAATAGATCCAGATACAGAAACACACTTACACAGATCTTTACAGCTTAAAGACAAGAAATGCACAATGTGGTAATTACCAACAGTTCACATAAAAGAGTACTGACATATCCAGTTCTATATCAACCTTTCTTACTCATTGATTCAACAATTCTTCATTACAATTCCCTTCCCAACCTGCGCACACAGCAGCAGGGTCCGCACACAGCTGGACTTGGATCTCTGCACACACAGCCAGCAGGAGTCCTTTCCCCAAAAACCCAAACAGATAGCTTAAACCACAATTCACATCAATAGCTCATCATTCTTGTCCTTTGCAGTACAAAATGCTCCTCTATTTATAATAATCTAACCTAGACTTTCCTATGGTCCGCAAACCGTGGTTTTCAAACCCCTGGTTTACCCTTTTACCCATTACAATGCTTTCGGGGCTTTGACCCACCCCAAAACCCTTGGGCTAGACTAAATCTAATAAAAAATATTCAAAATGGACCAGTTTCACAGCTTGTAGGAGACCCTGTTCCAACAATGATGAACCATAGGTATGAATGAACCGTCAAGAAGATTAGCCAACCCAAACAGTCACGGACATGGAGTGAAGGAAGTGTCATGTTCAAGAGCGACTTGCTACCATAAATAATTCTTTCTCACTTTTCCTAAATTTTCCCCGGTCATTTGTCGACCAGTGCCTCTTTATTTTTTAACAAGCTTGAGGAGGATAACATTTGTTTGATCTATAATTCAAACCTTCGAGTGAATAAAGTATCGCTATTTAATAATTTAACGAGTCTAGCAGTGAATTAAACTCGATTCTTGCCATGATCGACAAGCCCGTCGCTATTTTATTTTTTAACAAGCTTAACGACAGTGATAGACCGGTCCTTTTTCATATTTAGAGAGTTTGAAAAAGAGGATGAAAGAAAACTCCATAAGTACTTTTTCATATATTTTTCACTCATATCCGCGAAAGTGTAAAATAATATCTGAGAGAACCTCTTTGGTCATGTTTAACCAAGGTATTCCTTTTTCGTAAATAATCTATCTCAGCCCGGAAAAGGGTTAAACTTATACTGAGTAGATATCCATTCATTTACTTTTACGAGCTCAGAAAGACAAGTGCTCGGCAATATTTTGACATTATCAGAGTCTGAAAAGAGCCAAAGGAAGACTCCAGGGGTTCCTTTTTCGTTTTTATTGAAGCTTGAAAAAGAGATAAAAGTGTGCTTCAAATCATTTTTCGTTTTTACCAAAAGCTTGAAAAATAAGGAGAAAAAGTATACTTTGTGGTCAAATCATTCTTGAAATAAATCTACACGGCTAATCTGTTCATTAGTTGTATATCCTGTTTCAGAGCAACATCAAATGGATTAAAAATATCTGTTTCGTGATAAAAACATAATAAAACTATAGTCATAGCAATAAATGTAATTTGCAAATAATTAAATAACTATTAAAAGTATTTTCACTATTCATTGTTACCATTCAATAGTTACCATTTGCATTTTTTGGAGCTCTGAACTTGTTTTTCCCCTGAACTTCAGCAGTTGATTGGGTGCAACTGGTGGAGCTTTGAACTTGTTTTTTCCCTTAAACTTCAGCAGTTGATTGGGTGCAATTGGTAAGAATGTTTTGAATGCCCCCTGCAAGAGCACATGTCAAATGCCCCCTGCAAGAGAAGATGCCCCCCAAGCTTCATTTCAGTCACCTAAGTAGATTATTGGTTACTAATAGTTGGATGGAATGAAGGTTCATTATAGGGGAGGATTTGTTTCATTTTTTAACAAGCTTGACACAGGAAAAGAACTATGCTTATGACCTGTTTCATGTTTTAACGACGTTGACACAGTAAAAGAACTTTCCTCAAGGGAACCTAATTCATTTATCGAGGTTGACACAGGAAAAGACTATCCTCATAACCTGTTTCATTTTTTAATGAGGTTGACACAGAAAAAGAGCCATCCTCCTAGGTACTTGTTTCATTTTTTAACGAGGTTGACACAAGAAAATAGAACTAACCTCATAACTCTGTTTCATTTTTTAACGAGGATGACACAGAAAAATAACCATCATCGTAATGCATTAGTGAATGTGTGTTCGAAAAGACGTAGTCTAACGGAGTCATAATTTAAGGAGCTTCATGAGCACCACAAATGATAAGTTATAACATGCGTTGATGGGTCTTCTCCAGGGTTTTCATTGAGTTTTGGAATTTCAGAGGGTAATTTCTATACAAATCAACGGCCACAGAGAATAATTGATGGGACCCGGCAATCGCTGTATAGCAGTGCTTGAATAAAGGATCAATCCATTGATACTCATAAGGGAGGGAACTTCGATAGGATTCCAAATGATGACATGGGTGAATTCAATGCATAGAGCATCGAACATGAGACAAAACTAGATGTTGTTGCAATTGAAATAGATGGTTAGGTATGGGATGTTATATTAGGAATTTGACTTATTGATCCATAAATTATGTATCAAATCTTTCGGAGAAAATCACATTGGAGAAATTTGTGTCGACGCGTTTCGAACCAGCCAGTGTGGTTCATCATCAGGACAAGATGCGAAATCTGATCTAAGACTCTGCTTAAATAGATAAAGAAGCTCCAAATAGCCGTTGTATAATAACGGCTAGTTTGACCAAAGAAAATAAAAATAAAAATAAATAACTGAATAAATAAATAAATAAAAATAAAAATAAAAATAAAGATAAATAAATTAATTAATTAATTAAATAAATAAATCAATCAAATCAATATAAATATAAGCATAAAATTAAAATTAAAATAAAAAATTATATAAATATGCATTACTTGAACCCAAATTCAATATATTATAAGAAAATAAATTAATTTCTTTATTTTAATTTTAATTTTAATTTCTTTATTTATTTTTTTTAAATAATTAAATATACATAAAATAAATAATAATAATAAATATAATTATGTTAAATAAATAATAAGTAATTAAATAATACAAAAAACGAGAAACAAAAAAGTAAGCAGAACGGGGAGAAGAAACGGCAGACCTCGGACAGACAAAAGTGCAAAAACTCAAAAAGTAAGAATGAAGGGCGGGACATTTTGCTCCTCCACCACATCATCTTTGTTAAGGGTTCGAGGCCTCTTTTCAATCTCAAGGCCTCCCTAAAGCTTTCGATGGTGGAAATGGTCCACAACCATGATGTGGATCATCTTGATACAGACGGTGCTTTGTCTTTTCGGCATGCTTTCTGGTTGGCGAGGAGCGAGATCCTATTATGCTTAAGGTTAGTGGAATGTTCATAGATTCTTGTTGATAGATCGGCAGTTTCACCAATGTCGGGAGTCCCACAAGAGCACGGGATCAAGTAAACACCCTTACCCTCTATAGAATCTAATGACCCAGTGTATATCCTATAGAATCTAAGGGAACTCAAAGTGAAGTAGGATCAACAAAAGCAGAGGAAGGTGATTGAAGAAAAGACTCGTACATGTAAAGCTCCTATCGAAAATGAGTTGGAGTTAAAGTTGTCTCGTCTTGTGATATTTCTTCAATTGAAATCGAACCAAGTGGAAGAACTTCGCCGTCTAGTACGAAGTATATTTCAAGTGGTTGAATGTGTGATATGGGAGACTCAATGGCTACAATAGATTGTGGAGTGACCAATACAGGAACAACTTCTAGTTGTTCGACTTTGGGATCAGATTTTCTCTACTTAGGGAATATAGCAACTGAAATATAAGGGGATAATAGACCCTACTTCATTGGTCTTGGGGATGATGTCCTTTTTGACCAATAACAGCTGCTCCCTAAAGCAAAATGGGATCTAAATCAACTTCCAGTTGAAAAATGTCAAGTTCGGGAGGTATGGTGTCACATATTGGATGGATCGTGACCATGGGTGATCCGAATTGAAAATGACATCCACCCATGGTATTCATCTACCCATGTTATCCATCCACCCATTGTATTTATTCACCCATGGAATTTTACATGACATCTATCCATGATATTCATCCACCCATGGTATGTATCC
This sequence comes from Pinus albicaulis, assembly GCA_034641835.2. Classification (NCBI taxonomy): domain Eukaryota; kingdom Viridiplantae; phylum Streptophyta; class Pinopsida; order Pinales; family Pinaceae; genus Pinus; species Pinus albicaulis. Next base: position 11,570 of record JAXQQM020092886.1, on the reverse strand, counting down.
ACACATGGTATTCATCCACACATTCTTGTACACCATCACCAGGGATGTAGGGAACAATGCCTTTGAGCTCAGTATTCCACCATTCCTTGGTCTGCACCTAGCATTCAATGTAGACTGCCTTCGTCCCTACTTTCCACCTCTCTTGGACACCTCTAACATTGCAGAATAACTCACACCAAAAGAGTTAAACCCAGACTGCATGGAACAGGCCACCATAGACTGTATCATGGACATGAAAATCAAGAACACTCACCGACAGAAGATCTAACTATATCAAGTTGTCAAAGCTAGGCAACTCCTGCACCAAGGCAAGTGGTTCACTAGGAGCCAAGTTCAACAGGAGTTTCCTCATCTCATGGAGGAACTCAACACAATGGGGACCATTGCTTCCTAAGGGGATAGGAATGATCCAAGTGGATATTGGTGGCTACCCGCCTATTCCACTTAGCGCCCCACCATTGTCTCTTTCAGTTTTTTCACAAATTACTATTTTTAGCATTTTTTCGAGTCCTGAACTTCTGGAGCCATTTTGAAGCCCCAAACGGAGATAGTATGCTGAAATTACGTCCCCAGGAAGATGAAACACAAATTTACCCAAACGGGGCCCATAATTTAGGCGCTTCATCTCCTAGGGTTAGGTTTTTGGACGTTTAGAGTTCTCCATTGTTTCTCCATAACAAATACAATGGGTGGATGGATAACTTGGGTAGATGAATACCATGGGTGGATGTCATTTTCCATTCGGATCATTAATATTTTTCTTAAGAGAGTCCTCTCATATTGGAAGGGCTAACTTCGAGTTAAAAGTTGGTTTGAAATAGTTATGCTTGGTTGGAGGTTGACATAGGCCAACCTGTTCCAGCCTAGTGATAACACATCTCGAGATATCCAGTTCCTCTATATGCTTAGAGCTAGTTAAGGTCTCCCTCCAAATGAATTTAATACCTTGCAAATATCTTTGGACTCTTGGACTTTATAATCCACAAAGTTTAAAATTGCAACTAAAATCCTTGCTCCTGAACATCTGATTGTACCAACTATCCTCTTTTATTAAGTATTGTGGGACCCTGTAGCAAGGTAATGGTCCACGAGGAGGACACCTCAATGGACCCTGCCCAAATATCTATAACTATGGGACTAAGGATCTACATCGCCCTACCTCACTCTTGGAGGTATAGCTGTGATTTCTACCTATGCCCACTTAGCTCGAACTCTCCTTCTACTGTAGCTCTCTAACTAGTCCTCATCATCATCATTCTGGCAGTCAGCCCAACTACCAAATGGATGAGGCTCCAATTTGAGAGCTCTATCATTATCCCTCTCAACCCCCACATCTCCAATATTTTCCTTGCTCCTCAAGGGTACACATGCATCTTCCTCTAATGTGTAGAGGCTCTCGATCCTTACACCAATCTGCTTGATCTGACCTGATGCAAAATTCTTGAGGTAGGCCTTCCCATTATTGAAGACTACCTCATACCCTTTGTCTTCAATCCTCAATTTTTTCATCAGACCAAGTTTTCTGCCATCATTTTTATTTTAGAATAGCTCAGTGAGGTCTTTCACATAGAAAAGGGAGTCTCCTTTCCATATAATTTTGATACTATGTGCTCTCTCATGCCCTACAGAATTATTCTTCTCGATGTAGCAACATCCTTCTTCCATCAGGTTAACTATTGTGCATATGACTCTTGGGATTTTACAATGTGAATTTTAACATATTCTAACAGACCATTGTAATTAGGCATTGCTTCCATTCAGTCCTTCGAAGATATGAAATTTGGGCTACCCTCCTGGGCATACTCTAATCTAAGTCTATTGAAATACATTCTCTAAATTCTAAAGAAAAATTGCTACACTGAAGCTGCAAATTTGGAATTCCTAAGCGAAAAAAATTGAAGTACTTTTTCTAATGTGATTGCAGGGCTCTCATACCATGTAGAAATTTTATAGAAATTCCAACTCCTCAATAAATCAAACTGAAATAAGGAGACACGAATTCTACCCTACTATTGTGCAGAATGGAAATAAAAAATTAGAACAACTTGCACAAACATTCAACAAGAAAAACCACAAGTACAGGGTGGTTTCTATGGGAACCCAACTGGGAAAAACCCCTCAAGCATTTTTTCATTAATCAATTGCATAGATAAACTATTACAATTGCATGCTCCTGCTTTGAGCACCATCTGGAAAGCTAAAATTGTTCTCCTTACTAAATGAGGACCTCTCGCCAACACTTAGCCACTTTATGTCTCCATCAACATCATATTTCCTTACGCAATTCCTAAGGAAATTAGCCCCTATTATTTAGGAATTTCACTCTAATTGTTTACGCATAAGGATTTATCATTGATTGCATGCAACAAATGTACACTCAAAAACTATTCTACAATTAATGTTACACTGCCTTGTTATCTCCACTTTAGCTAAGGAACTTGAATTCCTTGAAAGCACTAGTTATTTTGGGTTGATTGATCAATTAACTGCACATCTTTGAGTTAGATTGTTCTCCCAATGCTCAACTTACCTTCAACTGACTCTATTAATTGTCAGGGTTAGTTAACTTAGTACAATTGAAAAAAACTGAATTAGGTTGCTAAAATTTAGTAATCAACACATGCATGACTGAACTCCAAGCCCACTAACTCAAATTTGTTGATCTAATTGAATGACAAGAGTGATGTCACACTATCTAACTACCTTTAAGTTGTCGTGTTGATGTGGAAATTTGATTTACTCAATTTGACTAAGGCTAAAGTCAAATTGAGTCATTATTGCTATGTTTTCTAACATTTTTCTTGGTGAAATTATGACATTGATGTTTGCTTGATACATTGTGATATTATGATGCCAACTTTTAAACATATTTACCATGTTTGTCAATATTTAACTCCTTTAAGCATGACAAACGATCCGGAAATAAGGTAGCGGATCTTCTCGCAAATAAGGGAGTGGACTATAAACATGCCCTCTACTTTGGCCCCCTCAACAATCTCCATGATACGTATCTCGTACAAGAATGCACCAAGCTGGTGCACATGGAATCTACAATCCCGGATGCGGGTGAGCAATGAAGGAGGGTATACGATGAACCCATGGCATGACACATGGCTCAGCCACATGGTCACGCATGGGCTCAAGCCGCGGGCATTAATATATGTCAACTACACTTACCTTCACTCCATTAATATGCTCGCCTGTCGATGCACTCACCCATCTTTCAAAATGACTCCGCACAACAGCTTTTCTCCATTGCCCTCGAGCTGCATCTGTCCCTCTGTGGTCTCAGATCCGAGCTCTCGAACGCCCATAGGGAGGCAATGCAGCCTGTATTGACCTTGCTCCAGCCCACCACATCTCCCACAGCCTCCATTGCAGCCTTAATTTCGGCATTGAGCATTCATCTTCTCCGTTCTCTACTCACTTAGCTCCTCCATCCTCAATTCTTTCAGCTCCTCCGACCTCTGTTCACTTGGCCCTACTTTCCCAACCCATCAATTGCACCTCCACAAGCACTAGTATGCCTAGGCCTCCTCTCTCGAACCACTCTGATTCTTCATCTCCTTCCCTTGAGGACTCCATCGTTTGCTATCCTGTGACCTCGCAATGCTAGAAGCCAAAGCACGGACTCGGCGGTCCACCTTTGTGCTCTATCGCTACCCCCACCAATCATTTCTTCCTCGCCAATGTACATGTCACAGGAGAAAAATTTGCCTTCTCCGTCAATCACATGTCTAATAATTCCATTTCAATTACACCATGTACTGTCCACATATCATTGCCACTGTCTCTATAAGCTTCAAGGAGGAAGCCTTCAATGTTGATAGCCTTCGCCCCAACAAAATTCTCAGAAAATCCACTACAGATTCGAAGCCTGAGTCGCTCTCGAAGAAATCTGAAGCTCTCCCCGTCATTCATGGCGATCCCTCCTCCAGCAGCAAAAGCAAGGGCAGCACTGACAATGGCAACAGTGGTAGCGACAACAATAGTAAGGATTGGTTGGGCGATGATGAAGGCAAAGGCATTGCATTGCCTGCCATCAATCCTAAACATGCTGCACCTCATGATGAGATAGCAGATGACACTGAAGAGTACATGTGCCTAATTGTGGAGGAGCCTTCTCCCTAGTGCAATGACACCTAGACTCTATAGGTTTCTTTTTGTTCGGGTCTCTTTTTTCTAGTTTACTATGTTGCTCCTAGTTTTTTTTCGTAATTCACCTCTACTTTTTGTATGAAGCTGGTTTCCCCGTCGTGGGCAGCTGCAGTAAAATTGGTTTGACTGGTTTCCCTTTCAGGGGCAGTCACAATTTTGACCTTTTTATGAACAATGCTTCTGGAATTGTCTAGTCCAGCAATTCCATGTACTATATGTTTTATAAATAGAAATTAGACTTACTTAGAAAAAAAAATTATTTAACTATAAATAAATACAGTTGTCAATTAAGCCATGAATTACAATAAAGACCATAATTTACCATAACTGAATTAGTTTAACCATACTTTAATATTATTTTTTGAGAAATTTTATATTAAAAATTAAATATTGAAAACACTTAAGTATTAAATACATAATAAACCTTATTGAATTTAAATATCAAACCTTATTAATAATATTAACAAAACTTATTGAACCTTATGAATAAGCATTATTATTATTATTTATTTTTAATTTATTATTATTAATATTATTTATTTTTAATTTAATAATATTAATATTATTAAAAATGTAAACCTTACTAATATTAATATTATTCCACTGAACTGAAATTCCTAAAATCCATGTAATATTTTTAAAATAAATAAAAAAATGACAACGTCGATTCCAAGGTGAGATGTGTATTGGCTAATTAGTGTACTGTTACAACTTAAGCCCTCAAAGTCTTCTATTAGTAGATTTCAAACTATGTAAGTTTCGTCCTTATATATCCTCCCGAACTTCATAAATCAAAAATTTGTAATGAATGAGGGTGCCTTGCCTTACTCCACTTTCAGGTAGGGCATTGGTTCGAAAGGCATGGAATACCAACAAAAGTCCTCCTCCTCCTCCCTGGTGCTGCGATAACTTGTGACAAAGCTGGGAAGCCAATTCCATGTGTTATCGATTAAATTGTAGTCAAAGCACTTCTATCACTCTTTGGTCGAAGATGGTGGGTGCGGCTATGAAGCACACGTGATGGGCGACACCTGCATTCTTGGACGCTTATCCATAAATTCCTGGAAACTAAATACGGCATCTGCAATATCCACCCATTCCATCGACTGCGAGTTTAACTCCCAAAGCTTAATGATCGCCACCTCCTCCACGGGCGAGTTGGGGGAGTTGTTCAGTGCGTGTGTGAGCGAAAAGACATACAAGGCATTTACGGATCTAAATCAGTACTAGTAGAAGTGGATGCTTCCTCTACGCGGCGCCTCACACAACCACCTTATAGAAATACTTCGAAGAAAGCAAGTCGTTCCATTGCTTGCACACGGTTGATACCTATACACAAATTCCGCCGACCAAGACAATTTCGCATTTGAAGATCCTTGGGCAATTCGTTCCACCATGTGGCCGTTGTTTCCATTTCCATATTGTTAACCCAACTGGATCAACAAAGAGACATAAACAATCGTGACAATTAGTAGAGTGAATATTGAAATATCTACACTTGCAAAAGTTGTAAAAGTACAAACTTGTGCTGGGATAGTCGCACCCATACAAAAACGAATATTAAGCCTCGTTATTAAACAATAATTAAAATATGCATCTTATGTTTCGCTATGTTAGTTAATGGGGCATAGGAATATGACAACCCATATTTGCAAGAAATTTTCATGTTATTTATTTATTTATTTATTTATTTATTTATATATTATTTAAAGATATATATATTAATTTTTCATGGATGGTTTGAACAATAACTTTGTTTTAGAGGAGAAAAATGTTGTTTCTTGTATAAAAGCAGTACATAAAAAACTAGGTTACGGGAAAGAGCTTGATATGGGCAATCATATGCGAGCAAAAAAGAAAACCATGGCATAAAATTACCATCCATCAAAAGTTAAATCACATATTGCGACATGTTTGCCATGAAAGGCCAAAGGCAAACAACAAATAAGTAAAAAAATATATACAAGTATCAATGAAGACCCATGTCCACGAGAAAAAAGGAAAACCAGGAGCAAAGGCGGGGCGCAAATGAACTTGCCAGAGAGGACTCCAACCAATGCTCTACGTGAATAGAGTTAAAAGTTAAATCCAGTGGGTCCACCCTCGTATTGGACTCTCTAAAAATGTGATGAATAGGAGGGGAGCCTAGAATGCGCCAAAGATGAACAGTTCTACTGATCTAGCCATTGAGACCCAGGAGATGAAAGGAAGCAGTACCATTCAGACCATCAATGACCGCTTTAGAGTCACCATAGATTGAGAGGTTCGGAATCTGAGCATTATGTGCAAACTAGAGAAGACTCCAAAGGGCGAGGAGTTCATCCCTTGTGTTGGTCCCATGACCCCCATTCCAGCTTATGTGAAAGTGTTCCTCATGGGATAACTTGATCCAAGAGTCGGAGCCACGGACCCCAAGTTGTTCGGCACCATCGAAAAACCCAGCTAGGATTTGAATAGGGTGAGGAAGAATTCTGCGGGAGAGGTCAGGGGTGGAAGGCAGAGAGAACTCTTGTGAATTGATCCAAGACATAATGGAGTGGAAGATCCTTTGCAAGAGAGGAGGGATCCCTGAAAATATTAGTTTATTTCTCACCAACCAGACTACCCAGAACAAGAAGAAAGGTAAGGAGAAATATCTATGATCAATAACGCTCCACCTGGATATGCATTGTTCCACACTGAGTGGCCTCCAAGAGGGATATTGCAACATGAAGGAGAAATTTGACCATATATCCAGAGTGAAAGAGAAGGATAAAGGGAGGTGTAAGATGGACTCAAAGTCATTGTGACAAAAGGAACAGATGTCGGGTCCCTGGTGGCCCCTCTTGATTAGATTGTCCCACCTAAGAATCCTATCTTTCTAGGCCAACCAAACAAAGAGAAGGATCTTAAGAAGGATTTTCCTCTTCCAAAATATGATGTTCAAAGGCTGAAAGGAGGCACACGAATGAGCTGAAACGAGATTAAGGTATAAAGCGGCCACATCAATGGCACCTTTTTTAGTCAGGCCAACCCAGAGAATGCGGTCATTCGAAGTGTTGTGACAGAAGCCTGCCACCTTGAGTGAGTGCACAACCAATGACCATTGATCCATCGCGAGGACAGTTAGTCCCATCCAGAGGGCATCTTTCCAAATAGGGCAGCCATGCTGCCAAGTCAGGATGAACTGCGATAGAAAGAAGAGCCCTTTCTATACAAGATGATGACAGAGCGGGTGTGGGATGGTGAAATCCAGAGGTAAGCCCAAAATGTTGCCGATCCCAATCAAGATGTCAAGACCATTCCTGAAAAAAAAATTAATTTGCCTCGTACAATGTGGGAAATGCACCTGAAGCTATGAGAAAATAGAGAGGCATACAAAGAATAAGGGAAAACTCTGTGAAAAAAGGAGAGAATCCCACCATGGAAATGGTATTTGATACGGAAAAGGGACGGCCAGATGTTGTTTCCTAAAAGATCACGCCAAAAAGATTTGGCCAGGAGGGCCTGATTGAACATGCAGATGTCGAGTAAGCCCTAGCCCCCACATTGTTTGGGAATAGTAATCATTTCAAGCCTGCATATGTGGTACTTGTCTCCTCCTTTCTCCTTCGACCAAATGAAGGAAGCAATGATTCTCCGGATCCGAGCAATGATGGAAGCCAAGATAAGAATCAGATGTGCCCAAAACACCACAAACTGGTGGAAGACCACTTGTGCAAGGATGAGCCTACCACCGAGAGAAAGCCAACGGTTCGACCACTCCCAGAGTCTATTTTAGAATTTTTCCAACAACCAGAGCCAATCCCCACTTTTATAGCCAATGGGTTTCAGTCGAAAGCCAAGATGCTTAAAGCCCTTCTTTAGGTGGAGCAATGGCACATGGAAGAGCCCTGCAATGATAAGAATGCCATTTTATTCCCCCCCATCTAGCCACTAAGAGGGATTTAGCGCCATTAATAATAAGACCAAATGCTGCCCCGAAGTAGAGGAAAATACAGTGGGTATTAGACCATTGTGCACACAAAATAATACCAAAAATTAAAAAATAATCCACGAAGAAAGAGTGGGAAACAACTATGTTGATTCCAGAGAACAGGTCTTTATGCTTCAATTCCAGAATGTGCTCGCCTAGTCCATCCATTATGAGAATAAACAGAAGTGGAAAGAGGGAGCATCCCTGCCACAATCCTCGTCTGGCTTTGAAAAAATCTGAAGGGGCGCCATTGACTATTATAGCGTACCAGATAGGGGCAATACAAGCCAGGATCAAAACCACGTTGTGTTCCTCCAGTCTGATTTTGAGCAAGACAAGACGCACAAAGGACCAATCAAGACAGTCTTATGCCTTGAAAAGGTCAATTTTCATAATGATACCCTTCAGTTTTTTAGTGTGTATTGAATGCATCCCCTCCTGCGGCAGTGCAATTGCATCGTGGATGAGGCAACCTGGGAGAAACTCATACTGATCCTTAGAAATGTGGTATATTTCTCTAAGGAAAATTCTCATTCTAGCAACCAAAATTGCTTTGTACTTGGGTAATCTGTATTTCGTTTCCTTTGGTGTGACCCTCATTGAATTGTTTCTTCGATTAGTTTGGCTTGTATTGTTTGGAAACCCCATTGAACTATCCCCCATTGAATTGTTTCTTCGATTAATCCTGCTTGTATTGTTTGGAAACCTTGAACTGTTTCTTCAATTAGCCCTGCCTATATTGTTTGGAATCATGAGCAACCATAATTGAGTTATAATCAAGTACTACGTGCCTCAATTATTTTCTCGCTGGAAAGATGAAAAAATAAACCCACTCATTCTTTTTTGGAAAACCAAACCAAGTATATTTTCTTTTATTAATAATAAAGATATATACAATAATATTTCTAATCTGAATATCAGATTAATTAGCAAATCTCTATAGAAATGTTTTATTATTAAATTTTATTATTAAATCATATCCTAACTCTATAGCATGTGTCATCTAATCTATTTTTGTATTACAAAGGTTCTATCATGTACAATTTGTTCCAATAAGCATATTAACGATTCAAAAACTCTTTCCTATTAAAACCAAGTGAGACTACTCTACATTCAATGGGTTATGTTAATGTTTGTGTTCGAGGTATAAATACAGTAGCAAATATACAAAACTCCTTACATTAGGAACAAGGAAAACATCATATTATTTATGATTGAAGAGTAATTGTTTAGATTATAAGTGGTTCAAGGAAAATATTAATAAATGAATTTTACTTATTTTTATTACTGTCACAACCATATTCATAATTATTAAGTATATGTTAGCCCTTTAATATTAATATTAAGTTTAATAGTAATTATTATATAATTATAATAATTATATAAGTATAAGTTAAGTATTCAATTAAGTGAGGAACTTTTAACATTCAACCTATGGCACGTGTTAATCTTAATATCACTAATACTATCATTAATACTAAATCTAATATTATATACATTAATATTTGTTGAAATTCTAACTATTCTTGGTCTTCATAATGTAATGTAATTTCATCATCAATATATTTATTATTATTCATTATTATTATTATTTTATTTTTGTAAAAGCATGTTGTCCGTGTTTATAAAGTCAAACATAATGTCAAAAAAAAATGTATTTAAGTCTCATTATCTCTTCTCTTCTCTCTCTTTTCAATGGAAAGGTACATAAAGGAATGTCTCAACACTATAAGGAGTCTCTGTGAATCCATCAAAGGATACATCACCAACTTCATCTCTAATCTATCTAAAGAAATCAAGGATGAAAATCTCGACTCTACATTGATAGGTTCATTTGAAGATGAAAACACATGGGTAATCAATGATGGAATTTCAGGGCACATGATAGGTGAACATCGACATATCAATACCTTATCTAAAGATCTCTTCTCACAAAGTCGATCATGGAGAAGAAAATAGCTATTCGGTCAAAGGGATTGGATATAACTCCATAGAGCTAGAATATGGTGGGAGCATTCATCTCAAAAAAATTCTCTATGTTCTAGGTTTGAAAAATAATTTTCTTTCTATTTCTTGCTTAGAAAACAAAGGAGATATAGTAGCATTTATTGATGGAAAAGTAGTTGTTTGGGCTAAGGGATCTAATATAAAAAAATAAAGGACTATCGGGATTTGTGAAGGGAGGTTGTATATACTTCTAACTCCTCGTCCTAAAGCTTTAGTACATCTAGACATCAATCCTTGTGAGTTATGGAATAGAATATATGGCCATATCCATTATAAAAAAAATTATTTAACTAGTATCTGATTTATCTAGTTAAGCCATGAATTACAATAAAGACCATAATTTACCATAACTAAGTAGTTTAACCATAATTTAATATTATTTTTTGAGAAATTTTATATTAAAAAATAAATATTGAAAACACTTAAGTATTAAATATAATAAACCTTATTGAATTTAAATATAAACCTTATTAATAATATTAACAAAACTTATTGAACCTTATGGAATATAGCATTATTTATTATTATTTATTTTTAATTATTATTATTAATATTATTTATTTTTAATTTAATAATAACAATTAACCTCATTCATATTTCTTTTTCCCAACCCATCGATTGCACCTCCACAAGCACCCGGTATGCCTAGGCCTCCTCTCTAACCACTACGATTCTTCATCTCCTTCCCTTGGGGACTCCATCGTTTGCTATCCATAAAACCTCATGGCGCTAAGCCAAAGCCTGGACTCAAGACGTTGACTCGTTAACTCCTTTTGTAAGCCACCCACCCCATCATTCTTCCTCGCCAATGGTTTTATTTGGAGATGCTACCTTCTCGAGTCCAATACGCAATTTCTCAATTCCATTTCGGTGCACCATGGACCATCCATATCATTGCCACCGTCTTTCTATAAGCTAAAGGAGGAAGCCTTCCAATGTTGAAGCCTTCGCCCCGGAAAATGCTCGAGAAACTCCCTACGGTCAAGCCTCGGCCTTTCGAAGAGGCTCGAAACTCTCATCGTCCATGGCTCTCCCTCCTCCAACAGCAAAATCAAGGGCAACACCAGCAGTGGAAACAATGGCAGCGACAGCAGTAGTAAGGACTGGTCGGGCGATGATGAAGGAAAAGGCATTGCACACACCGCCATCAATCCTGAACTTGCAGCTCCTTGAGATAAGATTGCAAATGACGCCGAAGAGTACAGGTGCCTAATTGTGGAGGAGCCTCCTCCCTCACCCAATGACACCTAGATTCTACAGGTTTTCTTTAGTTTAGGTCTCTTTTTTTTGGTTTACTATGTTGCTCCTATTTTTTTTCGTCATACACCTCTACTTTTTGTATGAAGGCGGATTTTCCGTCGTGGCGGCTACGGTAAAATTAACTGACGGATTTCCCTTTCGAGCGGTCCACAATTTTGACAACACGATGAAACAAATGCTTAGGAATTGG
>JAXQQM020073135.1:0-92694 GCA_034641835.2 Pinus albicaulis | reverse complement strand
TAAACAAACTCAATATCATCATGGTGGGGCAGAAGCACACCAACAAGTTTTGGCAAGGCTAGCCTAACCTAGTTTAACCTAGCCTAACCTAGCCTAGCCTAGCCTAGCCTAGCCTAGCCTAGCCTAGCCTAACCTAGCCTAACCTAACCTAGCCAAACCTAACCTAACCTAACCTAACCTACCCTATCTTATCCTAGCCTAGCCTAGCCTAGCCTAGCCTAGCCTAACCTGGCCTAGCCTAACCTAGCATAGCCTAACCTAACCTAACCTAACCTAACCTAACCTAACCTGACCTAGCCTAACATAACATAGCCTAGCCTAACCTAGCCTAACATAGCCTAGCCTAGCCTATCCTAGCCTAACCTAACCTACCCTAGCCTAACCTATCCTAGCCTAAACTAGTGTAGTCTTACCTACCCTAGCCTAAACTAGTGTAGTCTTACCTACCCTAGCCTAGCACACCCTAGCCTAACCTAACCTAGCCTAACCTATCCTAGCCTAACCTAACCTACCCTAGCCTAACCTAACTTACCCTAGCCAACCCTAACATAGCCTAGCATAACCTAACCTAACCTAACCTAACATAACTTGACCTAGCCTAACATAACATACCCTAGCCTAACCTAACCTAGCCTAGTCTAGCCTAGCCTAGCCTAGCCTCCCCTAGATTACCCTAGCCTAGCTTAACCTAGCTTAGTCTTACCTTCCGTAGCCTAGCACACCCTATCCTAGCCTACCTAACCTAACCTAGCCTAACCTAGCCTAGCCTAACCTACCCTACCCCAACCTATCCTAGCTTACCCTATCCTACCCTAGCCTACCTTAGCCTAGCCTACCCTAGCCAAACCTATCCTAGCCTAGCTTAACCTATCCTAGCATAACCTATACTAGCCTAGCATATCCTAGCATAGCCTAGCCTAGGCTAGCCTATCCTGGGCTAGCGTAGCATAGCCTAGCCTATCCTAGCCTAGTGTAGCCTATCGTAGCCTAGCCTAGACTAGCCTAACGTGGTCTAGCCTAGCCTAGCCTAGCCTAGCCTAACCTAGTCTAAGCCAACCTAGCCTAGCCTAACCTAGCCCAATCTAACCTACCCTACCCTACCCTACCCTAACCTAACCTACCATAGCCTAACCTAGTCTAACCTAACCTACCCTAGCCTACCCTAACGTAACCTAACTATCCCTACCCTAACCTACCATATCCTAACCTCACTTAGCCTAACCTACTGTAGCCTACCCTAGCCTACCCTAGCCTAGCCTACCCTAACCTAGCCTAGCCTAGCCTAGCCAAAGCTAACCTAGCCTACCCTAGCCTAGCCCAATCTAGCCTAGCCCAATCTAGCCTAGCCTACCCTACCCTAGCCTAACCTAACGTAACATAGCCTAGCCTAGTCTAACCTACCCTACCCTACCGTAACCTACCCTATCCTAACCTAGCCTAGCCTAGCCTAGCCTAGCCTAGCCTAGCCTAGCGTAGCTATCCCTACCCTAACTTATCCTAGCCTAACCTACCATAACCTAACCTAACCTAACCTAACTTAACCTAACTTAGCCTAACCTATCATGGCCTAGCCTAGCCTAGCCTAGCCCACCTTAGCCCATCCTAGCCTACCCTAGCCTAGCCTAACCTACCCTACCCTACCGTAGCCTAGCCTAGCCTAGCCTAACCTAACCTAACCTAACCTAACCTACCCTAGCTTAACCCAACCTGCCCTTGCTTAACCCAACCTAGCCTAACCTAACCTAACCTAGCCTAACCTAACCTAACCTAGCCTAGCCTCACTTAACCTATCCAAGCCTAACCTATCCTAGCCTAACGTAGCCTAGCCTAACCTAGCCTACCCTAACCTAGCCTAACCTACCGTAGCCTACCATAGCCTAGCCTATCCTAAACTAACCTAACCTAACCTACCCTAACCTACGCTACCCTAGCGTAACCTAACCTAACCTAACCTAACCTACCCTACCCTAACATAACCTAACCTACCCTAACCTAACCTATCCTAGCCCAACCTATCCTAACCTATCCTAGCCTAGCCTGGCCTATCCTACCCTAGCCTACCTTAACCTAGCCTAGCCTAGCCTAGCCTAACCTAACCTAACCTAACCTACGCTACCCTAGCTTAACCTAACATAACCTAACCTAACCTAGCCTAACCTAACCTAACCTAACCTATCCTAGCCTAACCTAACCTAACCTAACCTAACCTAACCTAACCTACCCTAGCTTAACCTAACCTACCCTACGCTAGCTTAGCCTAACCTAACCTAACCTAACCTAATCTATCCTAGCCTACCCTAACCTAACCTAGCTAGGGTAGGTTTCATGGGCGCGTTCTCTTCCAATTTGTTGGAAATTTCTTTGTCAGGTAAAATTTGTTTATCCAAATCTTGGACCGTTCCATTGATACTATGAAAATAGGGATGATTTTATTGACATTATTGGGTGTTCAACTACAAGATTTATGCCACCTTTTTAGCCATAGAGCCCAAGTCACTGCCCAGAACTTCATGAAACTTTAGGAGATAATAAATAACATTAAAAAAAAATTTACAAAAGCAATAAAATCATCAAGAACTCATCCAGACATCTCCTAGCCATGACAGGAATTTCATCAAGCATGTCGCAAACATTGCATCTATAGGTGTAAACAACAAGTTTAGACATAGGGGTCTCATACTTATCTAAGAATCGCTAAAAGGCATTTTTCCCTTACATCATTAGCTGCAGTACAATATATTTGACCATAGATACATTATGCATTCCTTTACAAGTAAAAACATAGATAGATACATACATCATCATTAATAAAACATATTCTTATAGCCAACATAATAAAAACAAAAATACCATGTATACGATAGCAATAGAATCCACATAATAACCAATACATTTGCATACCAAATACCAAAGGAATGAGTTCTTCATTAATGCATGTAAAAAAAAATCGGAGTTGAGAATTCCACGTTCAACCAAGCCATATATTAGTTTAGCCAAGTCTCACTTCAGCCAATAACCCCTGTGCCATATTCCAAGAATGAATGTGGGATATCACCAAACACATCAATCATAATCAATTCAGGGCCTCCAAAGGCCAAACCACCTCAACCCTCAACCGATGACTCCACCTCATGGTCGGAAATCACAACCATCGTTGATTGGTCTCTATCCAAGTTGTTCGAGGACTCCAGAGTGTTTTTTCCAATCAGGGCTTCGAGGACTAGTAACTCAACCCAAACTATTACAGGGCTTCTAGAGCATTTTTCCAACGAGGGCTTCCAACATTAGTAACTCAAACCACCTAGGGCTTCCAAAGTGTTTTTCCAACCAAGGCTTCCACGACAAGTAACTCAACCCATAGTTGTTCGTCGGGCTTCCAGAGAGTTTTTCCAACCAAGACTTCCATGAACTAATAACTCAACCCATAGCTAAATGAATCATGAGAACCAACAAGAAAATAATCAATGGAAATAAACCCACGACACCATGGCTATCCAGGAAATCCAAAGACGAGGGAAATCCACATGCATACACCATGCATGCTAAAACTAGTGAGAAAACCATGCATACAACCTCCCAGACCCCTAACCCCTGAGGGTGACTGAATTTTTAGTCCTTTTGGGCCATAGTCGTAGGTATGCCAAGGCACAATAATAGTTGGGAGCCTATAGCTGTAAGAACAACACAAAAAACATGTGGCGAGGGCCCCAATTGGTCAGTTATGTGCGTTCAACTACAAGATTTATGCCACCTTTTTAGCCATAGAGCCCAAGTCACTGCCCAGAACTTCATGAAACTTTAGGAGATAATAAATAACATTAAAAAAAAAGTTACAAAAGCAATAAAATCATCAAGAACTCATCCAGACATCTCCTAGCCATGACAGGAATTTCATCAAGCATGTCGCAAACATTGCATCTACAGGTGTAAACGACAAGTTTAGACATAGGGGTCTCATACTTATCTAAGAATCACTAAAAGGAATTTTTCCCTTACATCATTAGCTGTAGTACAATATATTTGACCATAGATACATTATGCATTCATTTACAAGTAAAAACATAGATAGAGACATACATCATCATTAATAAAACATATTCTTATAGCCAACATAATCAAAAAAAAAATACCATGTATACGATAGCAATAGAATCCACATAATAACCAATAATTTCGTATACCAAATACCAAATACCAAAGGAATGAGTTCATCATTAATGCATGTAAGAAAAAATCGGAGTTGAGAATTCCATGTTCAACCAAGCCATATATTAGTTTAGCCAAGTCTCCACTTCGACCAATAACCCCTGTGCCATATTCCAAGCATGAATGTGGGATATCACCAAACACATCAATCATAATCAATTCAGGGACTCCAAAGGCCAAACCACCTCAACCCTCAACCAATGACTCCACCTCATGGTCGGAAATCACAACCATCGTTGATTGGTCTCTATCCAAGT
Organism: Pinus albicaulis; assembly: GCA_034641835.2. NCBI lineage: Eukaryota > Viridiplantae > Streptophyta > Pinopsida > Pinales > Pinaceae > Pinus > Pinus albicaulis. The sequence continues at coordinate 88,231 of JAXQQM020073135.1, read as the reverse complement.
TGTTTGAGGACTCCAGAGTGTTTTTTTCCAATCAGGGGCTTTGAGGACTAGTAACTCAACCCAAACTATTAAAGGGCTTCTAGATCGTTTGTCCAACGAGGGCTTCCAACATTAGTAACTCAAACCACCTAGGGCTTCCAAAGTGTTTTTTCCAACCAAGGCTTCCACGACAAGTAACTCAACCCATAGTTGTTCGTCGGGCTTCCGGGAGAGTTTTTCCAACCAAGGCTTCCATGAACTAATAACTCAACCCATAGCTAAATGAATCATGAGAACCAACAAGAAAATAATCAATGGAAATAAACCCACGACACCATGGCTATCCAGGGAAATCCAAAGACGAGGGAAATCCACATGCATACACCATGCATGCTAAAACTAGTGAGGAAAACCATGCATACAACTTGATACCTCGCAATCAAATCTCTATCTATTCATTGATCCTGATGTCCACTTGCATTTTCCTTCTCCTTCTTTGCCTTCTTGCTTCAATCACCAAATTATCCACACTCTCCAAGAGCGATCAAAGAAAAATATAAGTATCCAATAGTATGAGAGGGAGAGAGATCAATGAGAGAGCTCCAAAATGCACTCTGCCAAAAAAGGTACCAACGTATTCTCGGAAGCCTTTTTATAGAAGAGGCTTATATTTTCTTCATTTTTCCTCCTCACATGCAACTCCGTGACATTTTACCTCCCCTTTCTCCTAATTTCCACTATTCTCATAAATAAATGTGTCAAAAAATACTTTTTTTCTTCTTTAATGATTTAGCCATAGCCTTTTGCCATAGACGTAATAAACCATGTGAACACCCGCACTAGGATGTTTTTTCCCAAACATTTCATCTTGGAATATGTCTCTCACGAACAATGGTTATTATTTTAACTTTATTACATGGAATTTTTGAGTAGGTTTGTTATAGGAAGGACGTTTTTTGGTACAACGATGACGCAAGATGGACACATATGAAATTTCCAATTTCATAGAAAAGATCAAAAAAAGTGAAATAACTATTGTGAGAGGTGAAGTAGAATCACAAGAAAGTGGTGCAATGAATGGTGGAGAGCAACAATTGCAATTGAGTGCACTGACATTTGGAATTGGTACAAGCAATGATGAACACATCGTACTACAATATCAAGAATTAAGATTTGGAATTGGCGCACTCAATAATGGCAAGTTATTTCTTTAGAAGTTAACCTATTAGGAACAAAAAAGGGGCAAAGCATGTAGTGGCCCTTTAAAACCACAAATTACTAGGTAGAAAAGTTTTTCCTCAAAGTACTAGTCACTAAGCAGCAGTAATGGAAAACCTAGCATTTACGAAAATTCAGAGGGAGGGTGTTATTTGGAACAAATACTTATGAATAAGAACAATGATAAAATGAAGAATTGAGTATAAATGGTTACCATAGCTGTATTCTTAGATTTTTGAATGTTAAATATGAATAGCGAATGGGGTAGAAGGGGTCAATTTCCAACCCATAGCACTGAAACTCATAAAAAAAATAGATGACATCCATAAAGTATGCATACATGTAAAAAAGGAGGATTATATTTGTAAATTTTGGAGGCTCTAAAACTTTGAACACCCTTTCATATGTTTTCAATTAAGTTCTTAGCCCAATTGAAAATAAAAGCCTTTGAAGACTCTTTGAATAATGGGATCTAAGTCTAAAGGAGAATGTGTAACATTGATTGTGGGAAAAAAATCATACAAAGCACTCAAACCACAAAAAGATAGTTTAGGACTTAATTAGTGACTAATCACATATTCTTTAGAAGCTTCCTTTTTAAGTATCTTGTCACTATTTCTCTCGTGATTTAATTAATTCATGCATCCTTTCTCCAAATACACCACATTCCTTTCTGGTAAAATACTTAATGAATCGAACATTGTAATACAATTAGGGTTCAAGAAGTTTATACATAACTTGAATATTATGTAGCCGCTTGACTTGTCAAGATCCATACATCTCATGAATTGGGAACCCATGAAATCATCTAATGGGAATGGGGGGAGGGTGAGCAATGAGGGTTCTTACAACTTCCCATAACTCTGCCCAATGATAAAAATTGCACCTTGAACTACCAGAATTTTTATTTTGTGAATTGACGAGAATTGGTTGAATCAATCCTCTTGTCCATAATACTTGTTAACTTGAATTTTTCGAGGCTATCCAATATTAACATCGGTGCATACTAAAAATTTTCCTACCATTCCACAACCATGTCATCCTCTCCTTTCATTTTGAAATAAAATACATAGACAAAAAATTAGGGGAAAATATTCACACCACTTGACAAAATAAATTCGTGTCATAATCAAAGTTCCATAGGAGGTCTTCAAAGTTTTTAAACGAAAGTATAATATAACGTTCCACCTAGTTTTAAAAATTAGATATTGGATTTTCTTAAGCTTATTCTCGCACATATCCTTATAAACTCGATATCAAATAATGCAACATCACGTCAACATAAAGATATCATATCCGGCCACCCATGATGTTTCTTTGCATAATTAACCTCCTCCCATATCAACATTTTCTATCATTGATTTAATCAAACTAGCCATGTGCCAAGCATTTCACATAATACAAAGTTCAAACCACGTGACATAGTCTAAAACACCCCCAAAGTGATCAATGGTGGATAAAGCACATCAAAAGAAAGGATTTAACTCCGTCAAGTTACCCGATGTTTAGCCGATGTGCGGCCCACTACCTGAATTATATGGCACCACCTAATTAGACATAAAATTATTTTGATTTTTTCCAAATTACTTGCTCGAGGCCCAATAATGTCAATAAAATCATCCCTATTTTCATAGTATCAATGGAACGGTCCAAGATTTGGATAAACAAATTTTATCTGACAAAGAAATTTCCAACAAATTGGAGGCATGCACAATGATTAACCTCAATGTTTCTATGTAAAAACTATATTTTATTCCGTGATCTTTGGTGGATGTAGTGAATTTCCAAATCTTTGGTGGATGTCATGAATTTCGGAGTTAATGTCATTACGAAGGAGAGGTGTGCTATGAGCAAACTACACAAGATTAATAATTAATTTGGACAATAAAGTATTTAGAATTGTTGGCACCATGGATTTTTAAGTGGTGATATTATCCATATTTTTAGTGACATTTTATAATTCCGATGGACATGAGAAACCATAACTTTATGGAATTAGGGCCACTTTACTAGCATTGGCAAGCGAGAAAGTGCAACTTTTTGACTTTGAGGTTAATAAAAATAAATCAATTAAATTCACTTGAAATTTACATTTAAAATATAGAGTTGTATTTAGTGTTATTTTTTGAAAAGTTTTCAAAATTACTATTTTTATCTAATTTGTATAAAAATCATATATTTATTAAAAAATTAAATTTGAATAACACAATTCAATATTTTAACTAAAATTTCTCAATTTAATATTATTATTTTTTTTATATAAACAATAAATTACATATATATTATTTGATTAATTTTCTAAATCGGCATTCTCCATCCCTATCGCTATTATCACCCCCTGCAAATAAACTTTTGTAACTAAATTAAATTGAATTTAAGGTAGGGTTTTACCCATTCTTGTGCGCTAGGCTTGATCTAGGTTGTGTCCAGCTTTGAATGTTTTATAAAGCGAGCTTTTTATATCTTTATAAAATATAGTTTTGAAAATCAGTTTTTCTTTTATAGCTCGTAAATATCAAGAGGAGTTGTATAGTTGGAGCTTGCACGTAGAGTCATACGGAGGGAGAACGGAGTGATGAACAGGAACATGGAAGGAAATATGGAAGGACGAGCTCAATATAGTGGGGATGATGAAAGAAGGACAAGATCAACATTGTGCATGGAACGACGAACAGATTGCACAGGAATGATTTGGAGAGCAGGGTTTATATGTATGTTTTTTTTTTAAATTATTATATTTTGTTAAATGTAAGACTTTTGTGATCCATAATATAAATGAATGTCTTTATGTGATTATTATATTTGTTAAGAAATTTTGTAATATTTAAATATTAAAAAAATCCATTCAATATTTTTATCTATTTTCTTGTTGAAATTATTATACTTATTAAGAAATTTTGTGATATTTGAATATTGAAAAATAGCATGTTATATTCCTTTTTAATATTGAAAATAATCCAAACGAAAGTATAAATGATGTGGTGTGATCCCTCCAAACGGCTAGGGCGGGGGAGGACGTGGCATGGCCACTCACAAATTAGCCGTTGATTGAAAAAAGATATTTTGATTATGATGTTCACAAGTTCATCTACATTATTATATTTATTAAGGAATTTTTGTAATATTTAAATATTGAAAAAAATCCATTCAATATTTTTTATCTATTTTCTTGTTGAAATTATTATACTTATTAAGAAATTTTGTGATATTTGAATATTAAAAAAATAGCATGTTATATTCCTTTTAATATTGAAAATAATCCAAACAGGTATAAATGATGTGGTGTGATCCCTCCAAACGGCTAGGGCAGGGAGGACGTGGCATGGCCACTCACAAATTAGCCGTTGATTGAAAAAGATATTTTGATTATGATGTTCACAAGTTCAAGCCGTTGATTAAAAAAAGGCTATATAATGAGGATTTTGATTATGATGTTCACAAGTTCAAGTTGAAGGAGGATAAGGACGGTACCGGAGTGAATGGAATTAAGACGATGCCCTTCGGTGCGGGGAGGAGGAGGCACTAGCCACATCGCCACTCCCAGCCGACCAGGGATGCGTGCCCAGAACTAAGAGCTTCTCAATTAAGAGCGTTCATACAACTAGTTCCATGCGTTCATACATTCGATTCGTTCATGGATATTTGTGGATGAAGAGAAGGGAGTTCAGGAATAATTAATTTTCAGAAGGACAAATAGTAATGGTTTACATTCATTTTAGTAAATTACATCTAGGTTTGCAGGTCTTCCTAGATTTTTTTATTTTGATTGTTCAGCTAACATGTAGGTTTCTTTCGTAATTTTTTTTGTTAACAGGTTGTTCTTGAATCCAATCTTGTTGCCCTGCGAGACACTATTGGACCAATAACCTTTCTGAACCTTCGCCATTTAATATTCCTCCCACCTTCGACATTTTTTCCAATATTCTTCCCACCACTTCTTGCGTTGATGGTGAGATTTCCTTTCAGATTTTCTTTTTCATAAATCAAAAGGTGCTCTACAAATTTGGATTTAGTTGGGTTGCAACGCTTCCCAGAAGGCCCCCGTCTTCAAGATTTTTTTTGAGACCACCGGAAAGAATCTGGACGAATGAAGGCCCCATGTTTCATTACTCCTCTGGAATGCGGGTCGTGATGCTTGCGGAGGCAAAAGCACCATTACCATAAAAATCGGAGGCTGAGTATTGACTGTATCGTCTGTTGCTTCCACTGAGATCTATCTATGAGGTTCTCTCTGATTTTCTCGATCGATTTGTTTTCTAGTGGGATGCCATTTTTTGGATTTCTTCTAAGCGTGCAGTATCCATGATCTCTGTTCTTTTTTTTCCACACAAACATGATCTCTGTTCTTTTTTTTCCATTGATGTATAGTTTTATGAGATTAATTTAATGATATTATTAAAAGATTTGATTGATAAGGTTTGCGCCTTCTTTTAATTGCTTTCTTTCTTTTAATGTTTGCGCCTTCTTTTAATCAACCGGTGTCTGCGTCAGGGTAACTACTAAAATCAACTTGCAAGGTCTCAAAGAAGGTAAGTTGGATGTAAACAGAAAACCCAGGATCATTGGATGTAAACAAAACCCCCCCCCCAAGAAACCTAATTCTGGTCTCAAACGCCAAAGGTAAGTTTCTCGTCTTCGTTTTGTGTTTCTTGAATTAAAAGTTTCAAGTAAACCCATTTCAAAGAATTATAAATAGAATTGTTTTTTTCATTTTCATTTTTCTGGTGGTTCTATAATTTTTCGAATTAATACTTGTTTGTGAATATCACTAAGCGTGCACGTATTCATGATCTCTGTATTAAAAGATTTGATTGATAAGGTTTGCGCCTTCTTTTAATGCTTGCACCTTCTTTTAATCACCACCTTTTAATCAACCAGTGTCTGTGTGAGGTACTACTAAAATCAACTTGCAAGGTTTCACAGGAAACCCGGAAACCCAGGAGCATTGGTTGTAAACAAAACCCTCAAGAAACCTAATTCTGGTCTCGACGCCAAAAGTAAGTTTCTGCGTCTTTGTTTTGTGTTTCTTGAATTAAAAAGTTTCAAGTAAACCCATTTCAAAGAATTATAAATAGATTTTTTTTCGTTTTCATTTTCTGGTGGTTCTATAATTTTCGAATTAATACTTGTTTGTAATATCACTTTTTCTTTTTTTTGGATTACAACTATATTTTCTCTGTCTACTGTTAAAACAAAAAACCAGTCTACTTCTCTTAGTTTTATTGTTCCTAGTTTTATTATTCATTTTCATTTTCTGTCTCGGCTATCACGGATGCCATAGTTTCTATTAATTCATATCAGCTGGTGTAATCTCTTTGTCTTTCATTTCTCCGTTGTAATTTAGATATTTCTTTGTTGGATCTATCAAATCAAATTTCTAGATAAATTGAATTTTCTTCGATGTTTTTTCAGGGTATGTTTTGAGAATTTTGATTCCATCTATTATATTCATCTCAATATCAAATATCAAATAAAATGTCTGGGCATATTAAATTTTTCTTTGATGTTTTTTTGCAAGTATATTTTAAGGATCTTGATTATATAGATCATATCTAACTTGAATATTAGTTTGTTTTCAATTTTTTTTCAAATAGAAATATTTGAAATATTTATAAATTAGTAAAATAATAAATATTGTTTTTCAAATTTTATAAATGAATCTATGAAATAATTAGATATCTTCATCTATAAAGCAAATTCAACAGCTTGCACCATACTTAATTGAATTGGAAATTAGGTCAAATCTGAAAAGGAAATAAGGATATTGGATAATTCATTACATTCAAATAATTCCATTTTTATTTATAAATTAATTTTTCGCAGTTTTTTAATAACTCGTAATGTCAAACCACAAGTATTGGTTGGTTAGCTTTATAGTTTTGTGAGCTTGTTTTACAATTGAATAGAATTGGAAATTGGGTCAAATAAGGAAATTGGAGAATTCCCTTAGTAGAAATAATTCCATTTTATTTATAAATTAATTTTTTGTAGCCTTCTAACAACTAGAAAGTCAAATCACAAGTATTGGTTGATTTGCTTTATAGTTTTGTGAGTCAATTAAAAATATTAGTTGACTTAACATATGGTTCTTAAAATCAGTTTTGGATGATTTGCTTTATAGTTTTGTGAGTCATTTTTTTTTCAATTAAAAATATTAGTTGACTTAACATGTGCCTCTTAAAATCAGCTTTGGATGACCTTTTCCAATAAATAAGTATTTTTTTCTAATAATTTAGATGAGATTAATGGATTTCTCAAAATGATTTTCAATTATGTTTTTATGTTCTACTAATATGTTTTTCATTTAAAAAATAAATTTTCATTTCATATCTTATAACTCATGTTAGATTTTGTTTTTGACATTATTATTATGGTTAAATTCAATATATTTTAAATTCTATTTTCATACATTCAATTTATTTTAAAGTAATTTTTCTTATATTTAAACTTTTATTAATAGCTTTTAATTTATTTTGTTTTTTTGAATGATTTCTTCATTAATATTCTAATATAGAGTAATGTAGCTTAAGCTTGAGTAGCCTAGCCTAGGCTACTAAAGACTACACTAAGGTAAGCTAGAGTAGGCTAGGTTAGGCTAGAATAGGCTAGACTAACTTAGGATAGGCTAGGCTAGACTAGACTAGGATAGGCTAGGTAAGAGTAGTTTAGGCTAGGCAAAGCTAGGTTAGGGCTACTATACCCTAGGATAGAGTAGGTTAGGCTAGGCTAGGTCAAGCTAAGCTTAGGCTAGTCTAGGATAGGATAGGATAGGCTAGGCTAGGATAGGTTAGGGCTAGGGCTACTATAGCCTAGCATAAAGTAGGTTAGGCTAGGCTACTATAGCATAGCATAGAGTGGGTTAGTCTAAGATAGGTCAAACTAAGATAGGCTAGGCTAGGCTAGGATAGCTTACACTAGGTTAGGCTAGGCTAGGTAAGACTACACTAGGGTAGGCTAGGTTAGGCTAGGTTAGCTTAGGCTATCTTACGCAAGCTTAGGCTAGGCTAGGCTAGGATGGGTTAGGCTAGGGTAGGCTAGGCTAGGTTAGGGCAAGCTAGGTTAGGGTAGGCTACGCTAGGTTAGGTTAGGTTAGGTTAGGTTAGGTTATGTTAGGTCAGGCTCGGCTAGGCTAGGGCTAGGCTAGGGCTAGGTTAAGGCTAGCGCTAGCACTATTCTAGGCTAGGCTAGGCTAGGAAAGGCTAGGCTAGGGTAGGCTAGAGGTAGGCTAGGGGTAGGGTAGGCTAGGTTAGGTTAGGGTTAGGGTTAGGATAGGATAGGTTAGGGTAGGTTAGCTTAGCTGCTAGGCTAGGGTAGGAGTAGGTTAGGTTAGGTTAGAGTTAAGCTAGGGTAGGGTACGTTAGGTTAGGCTAGGCTAGGTTAGGTTAGGTTAGGTTAGGGTTAGGTGAAGCTAGGGGAGTAGGGTAGGGTAGGGTAAGGTTAGGTTAGGCTAGCCTAGGTTAGGTTAGGTTGAAGTTAGGGTAGGTTAGGTTAGGGTAGGGTTAGGTTAGGTTAGGTTAGGTTAGTCTGAGTTAGGCTAGGTTAGGTTAGGTTAGGTTAGGGTTAGGCTAGGCTAGGCTAGGTTAAGGTAGGCTGAGGCAGTAGGCTAGGGTAGGTTAGGGCTAGCCTAGGATAGGTTAGGGTTAGGTTAGGTTAGGCTAGGTTAAGGCTAGGCTAGGGTAGGTTAGGTTAGGTTAGGTTAGGCTAGGCTGCTAGGGTAGGGTAGGTTAGGGATTAGGCTAGGCTAGGCTTTTGAGAGCTAGGCTAGAGTAAGCTACGGTGGGGTACAGGGGTAAGCAATGGTAGGTTAGGCTAGGGTTAGGCTAGGGTAGGTTAGGCAGGCTACGTTAGGTTAGGGCTAGGGTAAATCAGGCTAGGGTTAGGCCAGGCTAGGATAGGGTAGGTTAGGGTAGGCTAGGTTAGGTTAGGGCTGAGGCTAGGGCTAGGCTAGGCTAGGCTAGGCATATGCTAGGTTGAGGCTAGGATAGGTTAGGCTATGCTAGGTTAGGTTAGGTTAGGCTAGGATAGATTAGGTTAGGTTAGGTTAGGTTAGGCTAAAGCTAGCGTAGGGTAGGTTAGGTTAAAGCTAGGGTAGGTTAGGTTAGGTTAGGTTAGGTTAGGTTAGGGCTAGGATAGGCTAGGTTAGAGTTAGGTTAGGCTAGGTTAGGTTAGGGTTATGTTAGGTTAAGCTAGGGTAGCGTAGGTTAGGTTAGGCTAGGTTAGGCCAGGCTAGGCTAGGCTAGGTTAAGGTAGGCTAGGGTAGGCTAGGGCAGGCTAGGCCAGGATAGGTTAGGATAGGTTGGGCTAGGATAGGTTAGAGTTAGGGTAGGTTAGGTTATGTTAGGGGTAGGGTAGGTTAGGTTAGGTTAGGTTAGGTACTACACTAGGGTAGCGTAGGTTAGGGTAGAGTTAGGTTAGGTTAGGGTATGGTAGGCTACGGTAGGTTAGGGCTAGGTTAGGGTAGGGTCTGGGTTAGGCTAGGCTACGTTAGGCTAGGATAGGTTAAGTGAGGCTAGGCTAGGTTAGGTTAGGGTTAGGCTAGGTTAGGTTAGGTTAGGCTAGGTTGGGTTAAGCTAGGGTAGGTTGGGTTAAGCTAGGGTAAGGTTAGGTTAGGTTAGGTTAGCTTAGGGTAGGCTAGGCTAGGCTACGTAGGGGAGTAGCATAGGTTAGGCTAGTCTGGGGGTAGGCTAGGATGGGCTAGGGTGGGCTAGGGTAGGCTAGGCTAGGCCATGATAGGTTAGGTTAAGTTAGGTTAAGTTAGGTTAGGTTAGGGTTAGGTTATGATAGGTTAGGCTAGGATAGGTTAGGGTAGGGATAGTTACGCTAGGCTAGGGCTAGGCTAGGCTAGGTTGGGATAGTGTAGGTTAGGGTAGGGTAGGGTAGGTTAGACTAGGCTAGGCTATGTTACGTTAGGTTAGGCTAGGGTAGGGTAGGCTAGGTTAGATTGGGCTAGGTTAGGATAGGCTAGGTTAGCTTTGGCTAGGCTAGGTTGAGGGTAGGCTAGGCTAGGGTAGGCTAGAGTAGGCTACGTAGGCTAGGCTAGGTGAGGTTAGGATATTGTAGGTTAGGGTAGGGATAGTTAGGTTAGGGTTAGGCTAGGCTAGGGTAGGTTAGGTTAGACTAGGCTAGGCTATGGTAGGTTAGGTTAGGGTAGGGTAGGGTAGGGTAGGTTAGATTGGGCTAGGTTAGGGTAGGCTAGGTTGGCTTAGACTAGAGTTAGGCTAGGCTACAGGCTCACGCTAGCCCGAGATAGGCTGAGATAGGCTAGGCTATGCTAGGATATGCTAGGCTAGTATAGGATAGGCTAGGATAGGTTAAGCTAGGGCTAGGATAGGTTAGGCTAGGGTAGGCTAGGCCCTAAGGTAGGCTAGGGTAGGATAGGGTAAGCTAGGATAGGTTGGGGTAGGGGTAGGTTAGGCTAGGCTAGGTTAGGGCTAGGTTAGGTTAGGTAGGCTAGGATAGGGTGTGCTAGGCTACGGTAGGTAAGACTAGGCTAGGTTAAGCTAGGCTAGGGTAGGCTAGGGGGAGGCTAGGCTGAGGCTAGGCTAGACTAGGCTAGGTTAGGTTAGGCTAGGGTATGTTATGTTAGGCTAGGTCAGTTAGGTTAGGTTAGGTTTGGTTAGGTTATGCTAGGCTATGTTAGGGGTTGGCTAGGGTAAGTTAGGTTAGGCTAGGGTAGGGTTAGGTTAGGCTAGGATAGGTTAGGCTAGGTTAGGTTAGGCTAGGGTGTGCTAGGCTAGGGGTAGGTAAGACTACACTAGTTTAGGCTAGGGTAGGTAAGACTACACTAGTTTAGGCTAGGATAGGTTAGGCTAGGCTAGTGTAGGTTAGGTTAGGCTAGGATAGGCTAGGCTAGGCTATGTTAGGCTAGGTTAGGCTAGGCTATGTTATGTTAGGCTAGGTCAGGTTAGGTTAGGTTAGGTTAGGTTAGGTTAGGCTATGATAGGTTAGGCTAGGCCAGGTTAGGTTAGGCTAGGCTAGGCTAGGCTAGGCTAGGATAAGATAGGGTAGGTTAGGTTAGGTTAGGTTAGGTTTGGCTAGGTTAGGTTAGGCTAGGTTAGGCTAGGCTAGGGTAGGCTAGGGTAGGCTAGGTTAGGCTAGGTTAGACTAGGTTAGGCTAGGCTTGCCAAGCCTTCTTGGTGTGCTTCCGCCCCACCATGATGATATTGAGTTTGTTTACCTCTATTTGATCTTTGCCCCATATGCATCCTACCCATGGAGTTTCAGACTCATGGGAAGTATCTCTCATTTGGCCAATGAGGTGGGAAATGTGAATAGAGACCATAGCAAGACCGATGCACACATTAGATATTTTCGTACACTCTATGTCTAGGATGACACGTGTCCAACCACTTGATCCGGGATCAAGTATAGCGAGGTTTCGTACCTCCAACCGACATTGGGTTAGTGAAACTAAATTGGGGTAAGTATATGACTCTCTCGAGTCCAAGAGACATTTTGGACCTCCAACTCGACTTTGAGTCGGTGAAACTATCTTCGGGAGTTAATATATGACTTTCTCGAGTCCAAGAGAGGTTTCAAACCTCCAACCGAATTCGGTTCAGTTAAACCAACTTTAGGGTTGGTGTGTGACTCTTTTGAGTCCTATAGAGGTTTCGGACCTCCGATCCGACTTCAGAGTTAGGTGTGAGTGATGTCCTTATGACTCAAATTTTGTTTTTGAAATAAATAAGCCGACGAAGCAAGTTACTGATGGGATGACGCACGATGTTTGGAGGGCACTGGTGGGTGGAGTTCTTCCCTAGTTGGGAGAGTGTGTTAATTTTAGGGCAACTAAGTCTAAAATCCATGATGTCATGCTCAAATGATGATGCCAATATTTTTTATTGGATTCCTCTTTTCGAGAGAGGTGCAAGATCAATCCAAACATCATCTTGATCTGATGAGTAGAACATGTATTTTGAATTTATTCCACATGTGCATGGTCAGCCTAATTTATCCCACATGCATAAGAGATGTTCCACACACCCCCACGTAGATGTCTATATATTGGAGATACTTGGATTTAATTACACACAAAATTTGTGGAGGCATTTTTTCTTCTCCCTTGGATGGTGATGGAGCAATGTTCTTGGTTCTACGTTTAGGGCTTCTTGGTGCAACATCTTGGTGGAGTATTCTTGATGAAATTTCCTGGGGTTGTGTGATATATGTGGTTGCCCGACCTTATGACTACTTTTCTAGTTGAACCATCCCGCCGATCGCCCAGTAACGCCACCATTATTTATCTCTATTTTTAACTTGTCTTGCATCAATCTATTGGTATGTTACTGTCTACATCTTACTTTAATTATGCACTATAAGGTTAAAGTATATTTTCATCTTAGCATAAAAAATATTCAAAATTTAACACATAATGCTACATCTTCTGCTTTGGAAGTTAAACCATCAACAAAGTTAGAAATACCATTGAATAAATACAATGTACCAACATTTTTCTCCTTTTTCTCTTACTAGGTCTCGTTTTAATGACCTTCGAGGGTTTTATCTATGAAATTTGTAACACGACCTTTCTTTGCCCTAACTCGCTGTTTAAATCATACTTTTCTTCGACTCGGAACATGGCTTAGCTCCTTTAATAACCATTGGTTTCAATTTTTCTATTTTACAGAACTTTACCACATAAAATATGCGGAAACACAAAGACATAAAACATATAAATAAGAGAGACACAAATATATGTGGTTCACCCAACTTGGGCTATTTCCATGGAAACAACCAATCCTTCCTATACATTATCCAGACAAAATGAAGAGACACAATCTACATCGAGATCCGATGTAATATCCTCTTCTCTCTCAAACAGTCCCCTTTGTGATTTCTCACTCAGAGTATACACACCATACACAAACGCAATACAATACCCTCAAACAACAGACAAGTTTCCTTCTAGGGTGAAAAACCCTAAATTAAATTTAGTTCCCTTTATTTTACTTTTTCACCATCAAAAGAATCCTTTGTAGGCTTCTTTACTTTTCCTTTGACCAGGTATAGTACCTTATTCTTTTCAAGGTTGAGGCCAATTCTCTTCTTCTAGGACCTGTAGTTTGAGGCTCCTTCAATCTTTTTTCTCCCTTCATTGTGTTAGACATCCTCCTAGAGTGTAGTAGACTCCTACCCCGAGATGATCCTTCAAATTGTTCCTTGATCAAGTCTGAGGACTTCATTTTTTTCTTCCTTATTTCAACAAATCTATGATATCATGTTAGAAAATCAAAAAGGCGGAAATATTTTCTTATTCTTGAAAATTACTTGTGATGTTTCTTATTATTACGATTATTTATATCTTCATTCTTTTAGTTCATCAAGAAATTACCAAAGCAACATCACATAAAACAATAGACACCAGATGCAGGAACTATGCCAGGGGGAAACCCCCCTTAAGGGGGAAAAACCCTCCTCACATATGCTCCATTAGTCCCATCCTCCCTGCCCATAGTTGATCCTAAGTGGCCCATATTTCTACAACTCCCACAAAGTTTGAATGATGGCCGCATTAACCTCTACTTTCTTTTCATGTGCTTGTACAAGTCTATCATTATCTTCTTTAAAAAACCTTATTTATTCCTATAAAATTCTCAATGTATCTTCCAAATCAGATGAATATCCAACACAATGCAATGTGAAATGTCTCACCTAAACCAATTCATGAAAAAACTAACGAACCTTATTGTAATTTTGGGAGGATACATCCTGCAAGATCAACCATTAACCAAATACATGTATATCCATAATCGTAGCCTCATATAAACTTGTAACAAAAGGTATAATAGCACATAAATGTCACTCTAGTTGGAGTAGAATCATGGATGCATAACTATACAAACTACAAAACATGACCTAATGTATAACCATACCAATGAAAATTTACTACACACCATCACAAGCATAAGCGAAATGTAACCAAGCGTGAATGACCAAATCATTTTCAATATATAATCATCACACAAGAAAGCATACAAGGACACTACACAAGCATGACCAATATGTGACCTAGCATAAAAAAGCAATGCATATACAACATGTAACAATATGTAAGATAATGTGCATGGACAATACACAAACATGAAAAAAATAGATAATCAGTCATACACACATTACCACATGTTGACAACGACACCATAAACACTTCCATGGGGGGACACCACTACCACCATGGCACAACAAAACATGGGTGCAATAAACAAATACACCATAAGTATGAAAAAAACACATGAAATCAACATAATGCATGATCAACACACTACCCATCCATTCCGAGAGTTGAACCATGCTCTGATACCACTCTATAACACCCTCATCCCACATCAACCCAAGTAACCAACCAACCAAGGTAAACATGTGAGGAGAGGCTACTAATATGAGATTTCACCTCATATCCGACCTTAAGGTAGTGGAACCGAGGGAAAGAAGACAAAGACACCTTACAAAACATCAGCAACATCCCTAAGAGGTAATCCGACCTCTCGCACCCTCTAACCCCCGAGGGAGACTGAATTTTCAGCCCTTTTGGGCCATAGTCGTAGGTATGCCAAGGCACAATAATAGTTGGGAGCCTATAGCCGTAAGAACAACACAAAAAACATGCGGTGAGGGCCCCCAATTGGTCAGATTATGTGTGTTCAACTACAAGATTTATGCCACCTTTTTTAGCCATAGAGCCCAAGTCACCGCCGTAACTTCATGAAACTTTACGAGATAATAAATAACATTAAAAAAATAAGTTACAAAAGGAATAAAATCATCAAGAACTCATCCAGACATCTCCTAGCCATGACAGAATTTCATCAAGCATGTCGCAAACATTGCATCTACAGTGTAAACAACAAGTTTAGACATAGGGGTCTCATACTTATCTAAGAATCACTAAAAAGTCATTTTTTCCCTTACATCATTAGATGCAAGACAATATATTTGACCATAGATACATTATGCATTCATTTACAAGTAAAAACATAGATAGAGACATACATCATCATTAATTAAAACATATTCTTATAGCCAACATAATAAAAAAAAAAAATACCATGTATACGATAGCAATAGAATCCACATAATAACCAATACATTTGCATACCAAATACCAAAAGGAATGAGTTCTTCATTAATGCATGTAAAAAAAAATCGGAGTTGAGAATTCCACGTTCAACCAAGCCATATATTAGTTTAGCCAAGTCTCACTTCAACCAATAACCCCTCGTGCCATATTCCAAGCATGAATGTGGGATATCATCAAACACATCAATCATAATCAATTCGGGGCCTCCAAAGGCCCAAAACCACCTCAACCCTCAACCAATGACTCCACCTCATGGTCGGAAATCACAACCATCGTTGATTGGTCTCTATCCAAGTTGTTCGAGGACTCCGCAGTGTTTTTTTCCAATCGTGCTTTCGAGGACTAGTAACTCAACCCAAACTATTACAAGGGCTTCTAGAGCGTTTTTCCAACGAGGGCTTCCAACATTAGTAACTCAACCCACCTAGGGCTTCCAAAGTGTTTTTTTCCAACCAAGGCTTCCACGACAAGTAACTCAACCCATAGTTGTTCGTCGGGCTTCAGAGAGTTCTTCCAACCAAGGCTTCCATGAACTAATAACTCAACCCATAGCTAAATGAATCATGAGAACCAACAAGAAAATAATCAATGGAGAATAAATCCCACGACACCATGGCTATCCAGGAAATCCAAAGACGAGGGAAATCCACATGCATACACCATGCATGCTAAAACTAGTGAGGAAACCATGCATACAACTTGATACCCGCAATCAAATCTCTATCTATTCGTTGATCCCGATGTCCACTTGCATTTTCCTTCTCCTTCTTTTGCCTTCTTGCTTCAATCACCAATTATCCACACTCTCCAAGAGCGATCCAAGACAATCTAAGTATCCAATAATATGAGAGGGAGAGAGATCAATGAGAGAGCTCCAAAATGCACTCGCCCAAAAAAGGTACCAACGGATTCTCGAAGCCTTTTTATAGAAGAGCCTTATATTTTCTTCATTTTTCCTCCTCACATGCAACTCCGTGACATTTTACCTCCCCTTTCTCCTAATTTCCACTATTCTCATAAATAAATGTGTCAAAAAATACTTTTTTCTTCTTTAATGATTTAGCCATAGCCTTTGCCATAGACGTAATAAACCATGTGAACACCCGCACTAGGATGTTTTTTTCCCAACATTCATCTTGGAATATGTCTCTCACGAACAATGGTTCTTATTTTAACTTTATTACATGGAATTTTTGAGTAGGTTTGTTATAGGAAGGACGTTTTTGGTACAACGATGACGCAAGATGGACACATATGAAATTTCCAATTCATAGAAAAGATCAACAAAGTGAAATAACTATTGTGAGAGGTGAAGTAGAATCACAAGAAAGGTGGTGCAACGAATGGTGGAGAGCAACAATTGCAATTGAGTGCACCGACATTTGGAATTGGTACAAGAAATGATGAACACATCGTACTACAATATCAAGAATTAAGATTTGGAATTGGCGCACTCAATAATGGCAAGTTATTTCTTTTAGAAGTTAACCTATTAGGAACAAAAAAGGGGGCAAAGCATGTAGTGGCCCTTTAAAACCACAAATTACTAGGTAGAAAAGTTTTTTCTCAAAGTACTAGTCACTAAGCGTAGTAATGGAAAACCTAGCATTTACAAAATTCGGGGGAGGGTGTTATTTGGAACAAATACTTATGAATAAGAACAATGATAAAATGAAGAATTGAGTATAAATGGTTACCATAGCTGTATTCTTAGATTTTTGAATGTTAAATATGAATAGCGAATGGGGGTATAAGGGGTCAATTTCCAACCCATAGCACTGAAACTCATAAAAAAAATAGATGACATCCATAAAGTATGCATACATGTAAAAAAGGAGGATTATATTTGTAAATTTTGGAGGCTCTAAAACTTTGAACACCTTTTCATATGTTTTCAATTAAGTTCTTAGCCCAATTGAAATAAAAGCCTTTGAAGACTCTTTGAATAATGGGATCTAAGTCTAAAGGAGAATGTGTAACATTGATTGTGGAAAAAAAATCATACAAAGCACTCAAACCACAAAAGATAGTTTAGGACTTAATTAGTGACTAATCACATATTCTTTAGAAGCTTCCTTTTTAAGTATCTTGTCACTATTTCTTCCGTGATTTAATTAATTCATGCATCCTTTCTCCAAATACACTACATTGCTTTTTGGTAAAATCCTTAATGAATCGAACATTGTAATACAATTAGGGTTCAAGAAGTTTATACATAACTTGAATATTATCTAGCTGCTTTACTTGTCAAGATCCATACATCTCATGAATTGGGAACTGTAACCATCGTTTTGTGGAAAACAAATGGTTAGACCTTTTATTATTAATTAAGGATTAGTTAGGACTACTGTGTCATTTCAATGAGAATATGAGAACAAAAATCAAATTTTATTTTTAATAAAGATTTACTGTGAAATTGGTTTCATAAGTAAGTTGATGGTAAAAAGTGAATCAAGATCCGGTGTTAGTTAGAAAGATGTTTTCTACGGTTATCCAAAAAAAATCCGGAATAGATAAAGCATTCCAAGGAGAGTTTGGAGTTGGATACGTGCACAAAGAAACTCAGTAAAGAGCTGGAAGGAAAACACATTTTCCAAAACAGACAATACTACGGGTTGGAGGTACGGGACCGACATTGTCCTCCGAGCTCCCCAGACCGTCGTATTTTCGTGAGCTCGGAGGAGTTTGGACTGGACTCGTCCCGAGAACCTCCTCTAGGATTTCGTACTAACGATGACTCGTACTTGAGCTTGGGAGGGAGCCGGACGTAATCGCCCAACTCGTGGAAGGGAGGCATAAACTACTTCACTCGGATTCGAGTCGAGTGAGTAGATTTCGGTAGTTGCTAATAACATAAAAAAGATAAACGTTTGTTTTCGTTATGTTAGACTAAGTAGCTTATATTCTTTTCCCGTGTCGAACGTAAAACAAAGTCGTTGGGTGTTTGGTAACGTATTCCTTTTACTTCGATTGTTTTCTTATATTTAGAAAAGTAGGTTAAAAGGATCTCGTGTCCATAATAGTTAGATGAATAATGTAACAGATTTTAAATGAGACTCGATCGATATTGAATCATAAATGTAGAAGTAGGGAAGAAGCAATCTTCTTTTTTTATTTAAAAAAAACAAATTAAGTACTGTAAGGTAAGGCATCACCCACATTATCAAAAAGGAATGAGAGAGACCGATTTAACTCCGTAGTGCCCGTGAGCGATGCTTCGGGTTGGTCGTCTCTCTCTATGATAGCTCGGATCGATAGGTGGTCCCGGTCACTTTCGTGAATAGTCTTTTATAACTATGTAATAAGAACATAATAGTAAACGACAAGAATTTTATCATTTCTCTTTCCGGAACGTACATTCAAGATAACTGCACGATTCAACCAGAAGCGAACTCGAAGTAATGGAGAGAAAATACATACACCAAGTATAAATGTCGACCCAAAGGGCGGAAACCCATGTAAACACAGAGTTCAGTCTGAAATATCACAAACATTCATGGTGGCTGCTCATAATAAAATACAAACTATAATATCATGTAGCTACTGACCATAACCTATAACACGAAAAATTCTCGGATTTACGACTTACACAAAAAATCATCGAATCACAAACATGAAAAACTCGAACAAGTATACTTTATCGAAATGAAAAAAAATATATATAGTCCTTTCTTTTACACACGTAACCCATAAAAACATTTATCACCAAGAAACATTTAAGCCCATGACAAAGAGTAAATATCGGAGTAGGCCCTGAAATGAGTCTATTAAGTATCCGTGAAACCATTACGAGGTAAATAGCATAAACTACCGAGAGGAGAGTAAACCCTCAACAAAATCCTATTTAAAGTTTAAAAGAGCCGTAAAACCCCGTTGGGTTTAACTAAAAAATTACATAATCATTGCCATAGAATAGCCCAGACTTAAACTAAGATAAGACGGTATAGAGACCCTATTTTTCTCAGTGCCTTAGCCAAGGAAATTCTGGAGAGGAGGTTCGGGTTCGAACTCCTGTAGCAAGAATTTAAGTACCTGTGAAAACGATAAGTTTAGCCTTGTTGGAGCAGAACCGTAAGCAAAATCTTGAAGCAGTTGAATGGGAGGAAGGGTACCTGGCAGTCAACAATATAGCAAAACTGTTAGCGAACCAAACCCTACTGTGAAATGATGCAAGAACGGAAGCAACGAAAATAACCCGACTCAAAATGTCAAACATAATAATACTTTTGCAAACGTCGATAGGTCGACTGTGGCTGGAAGGAGAATTCTTGATACTGGCTAGCCGAGCCGGAGGAAACCATTAAACATAGAAACATAGTCAGTACGCCGATTCTCAGACACATAGACAAGAGATATAATAGTATCTGCATATTTATCTCCAGAACTCATATAAAAAGGACTAACGCAAGACTACAGGGCTGCGAAACGAAGACAAGACAATACCTGGAGGCCGATGTAGCTATTACGCCCAGGAACGCCATAATCTGTCGGTGCAGAGTTGAAATGGAGCAGGAAACCCTAAGGACAGCGGACCTTGCCTCCAAACGCACCGGCGAGGCACAAAAATGGACTAAGGATTCAGTTACTGACTGGGTAGACATTATCCAACCCTAAAGAATCCTCACCGTAGGATCCAGATCTCAATCAAGGGCCAGATTTCGCCGGAGACAGATCGATGGGACAGGGTCGATAATCCCGAGTTAACCATCGAAATAACCAATGCTCAAGAAATATATTTCATAGTTAAGAATTACATATAAGCAGAAGCCTCCAGAACTTAACATAAACTTCAATGCCGTGACAGGTGATATTAAATAGACATATGTACAACCATGAAATTAAACCAAGCCTTAATCTAACTTGATATAGTCGAACCATAGAGCTGGCAGTGTATCACCATAAATGTATTTACTTGCATCGTACTCAGCCATAAATGTCAACCGCGTTATAATTATATAGGACAGATATATTAACTCTGCTGGTGGGTAAGGCGAACCACCATAAAAATAGTTTTTTTTTTATTGGTGTAAATTTGTTTTAATCTGTGTATGTCACAAGTGGTATCAGAGCATGTTACAACGCTGGGACCCTATTGGGCCAACTGACGTTACAATTGTATGTATGTCTTGCACAGTTAGATAAATAGATGGAACGACAAACAAGACAGACACCTTTACGACAGCAACAGCGAAATGTCAGAGAGATTCAACCTCCACCAGAGGGAAACCCCGAAATGTGGGTTCAGTTGGGAATAGAGCAGCATCAGCGGTCTAATAGACTGATTGAAGAACAACAACAACAACAGACTCACATTTTGTTGCAAACAGTACAACAGTTACAGGAAGAAATGGAGAGAGTACGAAGGGAAAATGCTAGGATGATGCAGGAACAGGAGAGGATCCTAAAAAGCCTTTCCGATAAACAAAATCAAAGGATTGAGAAGCCCAGTGCTAGCCGAGAATACCAGGAAGGGCATGAGCAGCAAACAGATGAACAAAATATAAGCCAAAAAGAAAGAAGTGTGTCACAGTGGAGTCATCCGAACAGAAATTTTAATGAGGCTGAATCTGAGAATGAAACCGAACGGAAGACAAGAAAAAAGCAAAAGGTGGAGCTACACGGAGAATTCAGAAAGATAAAGCCACCTACATTCGATGGCGAAAAAGAGGAAGTGGCAGAGGCATGGTTGATTAATATGAACAAATATTTTCAGGTGTATGATTATGACAGTGGTCTTAAAGCACGGCTAGCCATTTACCAGCTAAAAGACAAAGCCACCTTATGGTGGGAAGAAGTGAAGAACGTGCGGGGAATAGAGGATCAAGATTTGACATGGGAAAAGTTTCAACAGTACTTCAAGGACAAGTATTTGACTGAGCGCTTTTATGATGAAAAGGCTCAGGAATTCCATGAATTAAGGCTAGGACAACTGACCATGGATGAGTTCATTGCCAAGTTTACATCATTACTGCGCTATGTACCGTATTTAAGGGAGGAGAAAGCCAAAGTTCAAAGATTTCTGAGTTGTTTACCTGTCCACATGAAAGAGCGTATCGAGTTTGAAAATCCTAAGACAATTGATGAGGCTGTTAGAAAGGCAAGGCTGTGTTATCAGCAAGCGAAAAACAAGATAGACCAAGGAAAAGGATGGCAAACAAGGAAGGATAACAGAAACAATGCTGGATTCAAGAAAGGCAAAACTATCAATTTCAGGAGTAACGCCAGAACCTCAATCAACAAGCAATTCAGTAGGAACCATCAGCAGATTAGATGGCCTGGGGAAGAAAGAACGGTGGAAGCTTCAAGTAAACCTGAACAGCCACAAAACCAGAGGCCACCTCTGCACTGTTGGGGCTGCGGGGCAGCGCACTACTACCGAGATTGCCCACAGCGGGGTAAAAATGAGGCAGTAAATAATTTACAAGAAGCCTCTACTGTGGGAGATGTTGCTCGAAACATACCCAGAATTAACGCAGCATTGGAGGACCGGCAAGCTGATTTTCAGCCCACCATGATAGAACTGGAAGGTAAATTGTTATCCCAAACTGTTTCTGTTTTGGTAGATCCGGGGGCCAGTTTAAGTTATATAAGTCCTAAATTAGTAGAAATCTGTAAATTGCCAAGTCAAAAGTTTAAAAAGACATGGTTGGTCCAGTTAGCTACAGGGGCTAAAAGAAGAGTTGGTGCCAAAATACCAGACTGTGCACTGCAAATCAGTGGACAGCAGTTGGTAGTGGACTTAAATATTCTGCCTTTGGGATCTTATGATGTACTGTTGGGTATGGATTGGTTGGAGAAGCACTGGACTCTTATAGACTGTAAGGAGAAGATAGTTTATTACAGGGATCATAATGGTATTCGCCAAGAGATTCAAGGCGTAAGGAAGCCTGTACATCTGCGCCCAATTACAGCTTCCCAAATGGGGAAATGCATAAGGAAGGGATGCCAACTATACGCTATACAAGTTGGACTATCTGAATCTAAGAATAAGACTGCTGCATTAGAAAATATACCTGTAATACAGGAATTTAAGGATGTATTTCCTGAAGAAGTGCCAGAATTACCACCAAAAAGAGAAGTTGATTTTACAATAGAATTGCTGCCAGGAGCATCACCAATCTCGCGAACCCCCTACCGTATGAGTGTGCCAGAGCTGACCGAGCTGAAAATGCAGCTTCAGGAATTATTGGATAAGGGATACATATGACCCAGTGTGTCACCTTGGGGAGCACCTGTATTGTTCGTTAGGAAGAAGGATGGAACCATGCGCATGTGCATGGATTATCGACAGTTAAATAAGCTGACAATTAAGAACAGGTATCCCCTACCCCGTATTGATGACCTGTTTGACCAGGTAAGGGGAGCTACTGTGTTCTCAAAGATTGATTTGCGGTCTGGTTATCATCAGATCAGAATTAAGGATGAAGATATACACAAAACTGCTTTTCGCACAAGGTACGGCCACTATGAATTCGTGGTATTACCTTTTGGGTTAACTAATGCACCAGCCACTTTTATGAGACTGATGCATAGTGTTTTTCACCCTTACTTGGACAACTTCGTGCTAATATTCATTGATGACATACTGATTTATTCAAAGAATGCGGAGGAACACAGGGAGCATTTGCGAATGGTACTGGAATTGTTAAGGAAGCACTGGCTATATGCAAAATTCAGTAAATGCGACTTCTTCAAAGAAGAAATACAGAATCTTGGACACGTAATATCTAAAAAAGGAATAGCAGTAGACCCAGAGAAAATCAAGACCATTATGGAATGGAAGGTGCCACAAAATGTGGCAGATATACGATCTTTTATGGGTCTCGCTGGCTATTACCGGCGATTTATAAAGGGGTTTTCAAAGATAGCCTTTCCCATTACTTCCCTACAAAGAAAGGGAAAGATTTTTAGATGGACAAAATAATGTCAGGATAGTCTTGAGAGATTGAAGCAGTTATTGACAACAGCACCTGTGTTAAGTGTGGCAGACCCGGATAAGGAATTTGAGGTTTGTACAGATGCCTGCAAGGAGGGAGTTGGAGCTGTATTATCACAAGAGGGAAAGGTGATAGCATATGAATCTCGCAAGTTAAAAGATCATGAGCAGCGATATTCATCTTATGATTTAGAGTTGACCGCAGTTGTGCACGCCCTCCGAGTATGGAGACACTATTTACTTGGGAAGAGATTTGTATTAAAGACTGATCATAGTAGTCTAACCAACTATTTTAAACAAGACGATTTAAACTCCCGACAAGCAAGATGGAATTCTTTCCTAAGCGAGTTTGATATAGATCTGCAACATGTAAAAGGTAAAGAGAACAGGGTTGCGGATGCATTGAGCAGAAAACTGTACGGCGTTTATGAGTTATATGTTAATCAAACTGAGACCAGATTTCTGGATCAAATCATAATGGAAGCAGACAAGGATCCTGAATATAAATATTTGTGGCAGCAAACACAAGCACCTAAAGGCCAAGGTGGACATGGAGATTATGAGATTAACCAGGATGGGCTGCTGGTTTTCAAAAAGAGGATAGTTATCCCAAACCGAGTGGAATTAAAAACCATGATACTAGATGAATATCATAGAAGAAATTATGCGGGACACCCAGGATATCAAAAGATGTTGACAGCTATTTGAAAGGATTACTGTTGGTCAGGCATGAGAAAGGATATAGCAAGCTATCTGAATAAGTGTTTAGAGTGCCAGCAAGTGAAGGTGGAGCATAGGCATCCTGTTGGATTAATGCAGCCCATACCTATTCTTGAATGGAAATGGGAGGTAATCTCATTGGATTTTATTACTGGACTACCAAAAACAAAATGAGGAAATGACTCTATAATGGTAGTTGTAGACCGATTAAGTAAATCGGCACATTTTATACCTGTCCAATCCACTTATAAAATAGTGCAGATAGCAGACTTGTTTATGCGTGAGATCTTCAGGCTGCATGGCATTCCTAAGACTGTTATCTCGGACAGAGATGTAAAGTTCACATCAGCTTTTTGGAAGGCCCTGTTCACAGGTTTAGGGACGCAAGTACATTTTAGTACTGCATACCATCCACAAACGGATGGTCAAACCGAGCGAGTGAACCAGATACTGGAAGACATGTTAAGGATGTATGTCATGCAGCAACCCATTAAATGGGAGGAGTATCTACACTTGATAGAATTTGCGTACAACAATGGTTATCAAGAATCCCTAAGGATGAGTCCGTTTGAGGCATTATATGGGTGGCAGTGCAGAACCCCCATTAATTGGAGCAGCCCCGAGACTAAACTAATGTTGGGACCAGATATGCTAGCAGAAATGGAAGCAGAGGTAAAGAAGATTCGACAGAATTTGAAGGCAGCACAAGACAGGCAGAAAGTGTATGCGGACAAAAAAAGATCATATCGTGAGTATGAAGTTGGAGATCACGTATATGTCAGGATTAAACCAAAGAAGAGCACATTAAGATGGGCGTCTTGTGCAAAACTAGCACCTCGGTTCTGTGGTCCTTTCCAAATATTGGAAAGAGTGGGACCGGTGGCGTATCGCTTAGCGCTTCCTAGCCACATTCGGGTGGATAATGTCTTTCATGTATCGTTATTGAAACGATACGTTCATGATCCTAGACACATAATCCATTGGAAAAACATTCAGGTAGTGAATAAGCATAATGGTTAAAATGATAATGTAATGTTAAAGACTTATATAAGTAACATAAGTCCATTGTGTGCAGGTAGAACTGGACGGAGAGTTTCTGGTCGAGCCTCACAGTATAATAGACCGGAGGGAAATCATGCTCCGGAAACGAGCCATCGCCCAGGTTAAAGTGAAATGGAAGCACTTTGGACCTGAGGAGGCCACTTGGGAAGACGAGAGTTTCGTCCATGAAGCTTATCCAGAGCTTTTCTCTGCATGAGAATAAGAACACCGGGGACGGTGTTCTCCCCCAGAGGGAGGAAACTGTAACCACCGTTTTAGTGGAAACAAATAGTTAGATGTTTTTATTATTAATTAAGGATTAGTTAGGATTGCTGTGTCATTTCAATGAGAATATGTGAACAAAAATCAAATTTTATTTTTAATAAAGATTTACTGTGAAATTGGTTTCATAAGTAAATTGTTGGTAAAAATTAAATCAAGATCTGGTGTTAGTTAGAAAAATAGTTTTCACAGTTATCCAAAAAACTCTCGAATAAATAAAGCATTCCAAGGAGAGTTTGGGGTTGGATCTGTGCACAAAGAAACTCTGTAAGCTGGAAGGAAAACACATTTTCCAGAACAGACAATACTCTGGGTTGGAGATCTGGACCGGATAGTCCCGTGAGCTCCCCAAGACTGTTGTTTTTCGCTGGAGTCGGAGAGTTTGGACCAGACTGTCCCGAGAACCTCCTCCAGGATTTTTGTACTAACGATGACCCAGACTTGAGCTCGGGGGAGAGCTGGAGGACGTAATCGCCCAGCTCGTGGAAGGGAGGCATAAACTACTTCACTCGGATTCGAGTCAGATGAGTAGATTTCAGTAGTTGCTATTAACAGAAAAAAGATAATCGTTTGTTTTCGTTGTGTTAGACTAAGTAGCTTATACTATTTTCCTGTGTCGAATAGAAAGCAAACTGTTGTGTGTTTGGTAGAAACTGTTCCTTTTACTCCAGTGATTTTCTTTTATATTTAGAAAAGTAGGTTAAAAGGTTCTGTGTCCATAACAGTTAGATGAATATTGTAACAGATTTTAAATGAGACCTGTTCAGTATTGAACCATAAATGTAGCAGTAGGAAGAAGCAATCTTCTTTTTATTTGAAAAAAACAAATTAAGTACTGTAAGGTAAGGCATCACCCACATTATCAAAAAGAAATGAGGGAGACCGTTAACCCGTAGTGCCTGCAGAATAGGCTTCTGGGTTGGTCGTCTCTCTCTATGATAGCTCGGACTGATAGGTCTTCCGGTCACTTTCAGAATAGTCTTTTAGAACTATGTAATAAGAACAGAAAAGTAAACCAGCAAGAATTTTATCATTTCTCTTCCCAGAACAGACATTCAAGATAACTGTACAACTCAACCAGGAAGCGAACCCCGAAGTAATGAAGAGCAATTACATATACACCAGTAACAAATGTCGACCAAAGGGGCGGAAACCCATGTAAATACAGAGTTCAGTTGAAATATTGCAAATATGCATGGTGGTTGCCATAACAAAAACAAACTATAACCTCATGTAGCCTACGGCCATAACCTATAGCAGCGAAATTTCCGGATTTACGCTTACACAAAAATCATCGAATCACAAACATGAAAACCGAACAGTAGACTGTATCGGAAATGCAAATATATATATATTCCTTTCTTTTACTCATAATCCATAAAAGCGTTTATCACCAAGAAACATTTAAGCCCATGTCAAAGAGTAAATATCAGAGTAGGCCTGAAACGAGTCTGTACAGTATCCAGAAACCATTACAGGGTAAAAATCATAAATTACTGAGAGGGAGTAAACCCTCAACAAAATCCTATTTAAAGTTTAATAGAGCCATAAAACCCTGGCTGGGTTTAACTGAAAATTACATAATCATTGCCATAGAATAGCCCAGACTTAAACTAATATAAGACGGTATAGAGACCCTATTTTTCTCAGCGCCTTAGCCAAGGAAATTCTGGAGAGGAGGTTCGGGTTCGAACTCCTGTAGCGAGAATTTAAGTACCTGTGAAAACGATAAGTTTAGCCTTGTTGGAGCAGAACCGTAAGCAAACTCTTGAAGCAGTTGAACGGGAGGAAGGGTACCTAGCAGTCAACAATATAGCAAAACTGTTAGCGAACCAAACCCTACTGTGAAATGATGCAAGAACGGAAGCAACGAAAATAACCCGACTCAAAATGTCAAACATAATAATACCTTTGCAAACGCTGATAGGTTGACTGTGGTTGGAAGGAGAATGCTTGATACTGGCCAGCCAAGCCGGAGGAAACCATTAAACATATAAACATAGTCAGTACGCCGATTCTCAGACACATAGACAAGAGATAGAATAGTATCCGCATATTTATCTCCAGAACTCGTATAAAAAGGACTAATGCAAGACTACAGGGCTGCGAAACGAAGTCAAGACAATACCTGGAGGCCCAGGTAGCTATTACGCCCAGGAACGCCATAATCTGTCGGTGCAGAGTTGAAATGGAGCAGGAAACCCTAAGGACAGCGGACCTTGCCTCCAGACGCACCGGCGAGGCGCAACAATGGACTAAGGATTCAGTTTCTGACCGGGTAGACATTATCCAACCCTAAAGAATCCTCACCGTAGGATCCAGATCTCAATCAAGGGCCAGATTTCGTCGGAGACAGATCGATGGGACAGGGTCGATAATTCCGAGTTAACCATCGAAATAACCAATGCTCGAGAAATATATTTCATAGTTAAGAATTACATATAAGCAGAAGCCTCCAGAACTTAACATAAACTTCAATGTCGTGACAGGTGATATTAAATAGACATATGTACAACCATGAAATTAAACCAAGCCTTAATCTAACTTGATATAGTCGAACCATAGAGCTGGCAATGTATCACCATAAATGTATTTACTTGCATCGTACTTAGCCATAAATGTCAACCGCGTTATAATTATATAGGACAGATATATTAACTCTGATGGTGGGTAAGGCGAACCACCATAAAAATAGTTTTTTTTTTATTGGTGTAAATTTGTTTTAATCTGTGTATGTCACACATTTTTTTTTGTTTCTTGGATTGAATTAGATTTTGGCTTATTTTCCATCTAAATTTCCACAAATTTTGATTATAAAAATAGTTCTTTACTTTTAAATGGCGTATGTTTTCTTTGGATTAATTATTAAACTACTAAAACATTATTCAATATCAAAAAACTTCATTAATCACCTTCATCTACTAGTTTTATCACACTCTTTGGCATAATCATGTTCTCTTGTTAAACTTGTTTTCACATTGACACTTAAAATTTCTATGTAACCAGGTTTAATAATTTATTATCCATTACTGATAAACACACTAAAATGATGATTATATGACACAAATACCAACATGGCACTTTCTTTCTACTTTAGTCAATTAAAGTTGGAGATTAAATATTTGTTTCTCATTTAGTAAAACAAATAATTATTAGTGTTACTAAAAAAATATGAATAAATTGATTATTTAAGGGATAAAGTTTAGAATTTCCATTTTTAAAGTAATATAATTTACAATTTCAATTTTTTTTATCATAAAATTATATAAATGTTTAATCCATTATTTATATTAACAATTTCAAGCGAAATTCATTAACTAGTTTAAAGTGAGTGAAAAAGTTCAATAAATAGGTTTATTGGTGATCACTTGAATATCTCAAATAAACTAGTAGTATATAGATTTATTGAGAATTATTTACTAGACAAATAATAATAAATATATTTATTGAGAAATATTTAATTTGTTTCATGCATTATAGTATTGATAATAGGGCAACTTAAAAATGGATTGATTTGTTAATATTTTTTCCAAATTTAATGATAAACAAACTATTTTTAACATGTTTTTTTAATGATAAAAATTAACTGAAAATTCTGAACTCAAATACCTAAAATATTTTCCCTCTCCATAGAATAAAGTCAGCCATTAAAAAAAATGAATATATATATTGATGTTTTTAAAATAAATAGATATCTAAATGATCACTTTAGTATATCACATAAATAAGTCATAATAAAAAGATTTATTGTGAATTATTTTAAGAGATTTATTCTATTATATATACATTTAAGTATTTATAATGAGATAAATTCTATCATAAAGCAAGCTTAGGCTTAAAAATTATTCAATAAGTTTGATAAATATATTTATTGATGGTCACTTTACTAAAGTAATAATAAATAAATTTATTAAGATTTTTTTATATATATAATAATTATTAATAATAAGACAAACAAAAAATGCATGAATACTATTTATAATATATTATTATTAAATTTAATAATTAATCTTTTTAATTTTAACTTTTGTAATTAATAAAAGCTTAACTGTTTTAAAAAACTTTAAATTATGACAATTAAAAAAATACTAAACACTCACTCCACAAAATAAACTCACCATTAAAAAAAAAAAAAATTTAATAATCTATTGATAATTAGAGTTATACATGATTTTAATTAAATTTAAAACTCTTAATAAATTAACTAACTTTACCTTTTCAATGAGTCTATAAATAATCAAAATAAATCTTTCATATGAGATTATAGCAGGGCTGAGGATTTATAGACTTAGAATGATTTTAGCCATATGACAAAATTCCAAGTTCTAATAATGTTTGTTCTGTTGTTTTTAAATGTAATTATAATTTTAACTTAAAAAATTAATTAATAATAACAAACTATAATTATATATTGTAAAATATTTAAATATTTAAAAAAATTATAATATAAAAGTTAAAATAATAAATTATTATAATTTAAAACAATATCACTAAATTTCAATAAAAAAAAGTTTGATAAAGATGAACGAAAGAATGACACAATTATCATTCAATTATTTTTGTGATGGTATATCATATTAATATATGTGGTTATTTTATGATGGTATATCATAATTAATGTGGTTATAATGAAGGAGTTTTTGATAAAAACAAGTTTTTTATACATATTGTTGTATTCCATTTTTTTAAATTGTTATTAGTTTTACATGTTAAAAGTTTTAGCAATGTGATAAGATTCGTTTTTTCTTAAATAAATATGCTATGCATATTTGTGCAAAACAAACCACATGGTTGGAGATGTCAAAATTTCTTTTATCAAATTGTTATTAGTTTTAAATGCTAAATGTTAGATTGGCTTCAAGAATGCAATAAGATTATTTTTCCTTATGAGAATTTTATCTTGGTAATATTTATAGGAATTTCCATTTTATTGGGTTTTTTCTTTGTTATTTTCAATCTCATATTTGAAATTAAAATTTGTTTTTGTTTTTATATAATATATAAAGTGTGTTTGATTTTACTCTATTAGATGTTATATTATATTGTAATTGTTCGATTGCCTATTTTTCTTTTCGCCGTGTTTTCTTAGCATGTGGGCAACTATTTTGCAAATGACCTATTTGAAAACATTTATGACATTAGACTCTCATTTTTTTATAGTTTAAGACCTATGATTATTGGAAGTTATTGTGCTTCAAGGTTATATGGTTTAGAAGTCTTTTTCTCAGATCTATTTCCACACACATTCTAGCAAAGATGAAGAGACCTTTTTATGTTCTTTCCATATCAAATTTTTTGAATTTACCCAATGCATTTATGATGTCTTAATGAAATTTATGGTGCCAAAAAGGAAGGGGAAGGTTTGGGAGCCTCACCTAAATTGGCATTGAAGTGACCGCTATTGTTGAGGCACGAAAATGTGGAAACCATGGGGTGATGAGTAATCTTGCATTTCGATAAAACCATGGCCCTTCCTATAAAACAAATCCAAGTCCTTTTGAGTGTTAAATTGTATGATGAAGAATCCTTTGGAGGAGATGTATATGTCACAATCTGGTTTCCAAAACAAAAATATCCATTATGTAAGAGCTTTTTCTTTTTTCCAAAAGCCATTAATTATATAAATGGTTTATCTTTTCGAAAGGATAGAAAAAAGAGCGGAGACCTCTACATTGATGGCCTCCATAGCTAGGACATGATCCATTTGCTAAAAAATATAAGGACCAATGAAAATTTGGTGCTAGTTTGTAGATCAAT
Source organism: Pinus albicaulis (assembly GCA_034641835.2). Taxonomy (NCBI): domain Eukaryota; kingdom Viridiplantae; phylum Streptophyta; class Pinopsida; order Pinales; family Pinaceae; genus Pinus; species Pinus albicaulis. Next base: position 57,221 of record JAXQQM020073135.1, on the reverse strand, counting down.
AAGCTCCTCCTTGAATTGTTTATTTCAAAGATATAAATGTTCCATTTGATGTCTTGGTACCAGGATCACCTCCACATAGTCTAGATTTTGAATATTATTATTGCATTTCTAGATATATTGATTAATTTGAGCATGGAGAGGTCATGGAGCACCTTCCCCTCATATTGAAAACATTGTAATTTTGTGGGTATGCCCTATTTATCTTCAATGTTCATTTTAAGGGATAAACCAAGTCTACTTTTTTTGTCCATACTATAAAATATTTACCTCCCGATGAAAATATGAAAGTTCATTTCCCTTTCCTATTGAGTCTAGAGAGAGGTGGAAACATTTGAAACGGGTAAAGTATAATGGATTGCCTACTCTAGAAAATGTTGAGACTGCATATACTCCTAGGGAGGAAGAAATGCAAATGTAGGAATTTTATAGGGATTTTTTTGACACCAGCAATGGTATAGGCCTCATAGCCCCAAGGGCTGAGAACATAGTACTTTTCAAATTATAATTTTTGCATATAAAAATAAAAATAGAGGAACAACAGAGCATAATCAAGGAACTTGACCTTTGTTTCGCCCATACCCAAAATGAAAACTATAAATATACTTCCATGGTTGTGGTGAGGAACCTGACATCATATTTTAAGAAAAAAGATACCCACAACAAAGACCCCTCGCAATAAGAAACCTCAAACTCAAACCTTTGTTTTCATCATACCTTCGCCTTTTAGCTTCTTCCACAAAAAAATTACCAAAGTCGTGCGTGGAAGCACAATATTTAAAGGAAAGGCCTTGAATTATAACATCTCATTCGAAATAGGTTGTCACCCCGTGGCACATTCTCAGGATGATAAGACAGACCCTAAATCGCAACAGTGGCACTGGATGGAAGAAAAAAATATGAAGGAACCCTAGGAACCATCTTCTCCCTCCACATTATTTCATGCATTTAAGAATAAAATAAATGATTAAATAATTTTAGATCTAAAGGAAATTAACCTTCATAATAAGGAATACAGTAATTTATTAGATTTTTTGTAACAAACTATTTCAAAAATATATCCACGACAATTTCCAGATCAAAAATTTAGGAAACATATACACTCTAAATGACATCCCATAAAACATATTATAGAAACCACTAGATCGGAGGAAAACAATAACCAAAATATTTCATTTGCATAATTCACTAAATTATTTAATGTTGTGATAATGACTCACTTTTAATTAGATAATTTTAGGAATTAATGGTTATGGATAAGGTAATCATGCCCCCAAAGTACTAAATGAAACCACAAGATAGTTTGGAGATGAGAAACATAGTAGTCTCTCTTGGAGAAATGACTAATATTTGAAGACTAGATTGCAATTCAAAGCCAAAACTAAGATTAGGACTAGGAATGGAAGTTGGAGAAAAAAAATAAGGAGTATTATAATCCTCCATTTGATATTGATGAACAAAAAGGTCCACTATACATTATTAAAAAGATACATAATTCTAAATTTCTAGAATTTATGGGTACCATTTGACAGACACCAAATGTTGCATCATTGACATTTCTATTTGACATGTAGCTTGTTAGTGATGTATCGTTTTGTATTAGAGTAGTGTGTTCACTTTTGTAGCAAGTCAAGAAGATGTAGCGATACAGTCCCTTTATAAGCTTTAGTAATCTCTCACAAATAGGAATCCACTCCCTATACAAGGTTCAATGGTAAATTTACATGGATCTACTCCCTATGTAGGGTTTCATGGTGAAGCAACAAGGAATCCACTTCTTTCTCTATCGGGTCAACAATATATTTCACACTAGTATTTAGTCCCCCAACTTAAAAAAATATAAAAGGATAGCATTTGCTGGTGAAATAGAATGCAATATACTTTATTAACTAAAAAATGACATCCTTCCATATTTTATAATGTATGATTGATTTCTTAGTGACATAAAGGTCCTAAAATAAGATGACATCATCATTATGGAATGTGACATCTTGCAAGAAAAGGGACACTACAAATAAGTTTATTGGAGTGTTTTTTCTATGCCCATATTCAAGCAATGGATTCCTAAGTTGAAGGTGTTCTGTCCATATTATATTATATTGTAATTGTTACATTGCCTCTTTTTTGGTTGGTGTTTTCTTAGCATGTGGGAAAGTATTCTGCAGATGACATGTTTAAAAACATTTACATCATCAAAATGCCATGTTTTCATAGCCTAAGACCTATGCTTATTGGAATTTATTGTGCTTCAAGGTTATATAGTTTAGAATTCCTTTGCTCAGATCTATTTCAGCATATATTCTAACAAATATGAAGAAACCTTTTTATGTTCTTTCCATATCATGTTTTTTGAATTTACCCAATGCATTTCATATCTCTTAACGAACTTTATGGTGCCAAAAAGGAAGGGGAAGGTTTATAATCCTTACCCAAATTGGCATGGAATTGACCATTGTTGTTGAGGGATGAAAATATAGAAACCATAGGGTGATGAAGAATCATGCATTTCCCTAAAACCATGGCCCTTCCTATAAAAAAAAATCCAAGTCCTTTTGAGTGTCAAATTGTACTATGAAGAAATTACTTTTGACGACATTTATATGTCACAATTTGGTTTAACACTGTTACCGATGAAAAAGGTAACCTGACCTCAAAACGGCAACTCTAACCCAAAAAGACTCAAAAGACATGAAAAAACACCCCAAAAAAAAAAAAAGTGTATTCCAGAATGCACTTGGTTTTTTTTTAAGATCAAATTTCAACATTTTATAAAATTATGCTAAAAACAAAATTGTTTCTTGAAAAAAAGGTTGAAAAAACACCCTCAAAACAAAACCAGTTGATGCTAGAATAATTAAAAAAAAAAATTGTGTCATATTTTTGACATTTTTTAAATTAGAAATAACATTTCTAAATTTTTGAAATTCAAACATTAAAAAAAACCTAAAATTTAAGAAAAAAAATAAATTTAAAAAATAAAAACATTTTCAAGCTTAAAATTTAAAAATATATAGGAATAAAAAAATAAAATAAAAACAAAACAAAAATTTTAATTCAAGCATTAAAAAAAACCTAAAATTTAAGAAAAAAAAAAAAAAATTTAAAGATTAAAATTTCAAAATATATAGAAATAAGAAAATAAAAATAAAAACAAAATAAAAATATTAAATTAAAAAAAAAAAAAAAGTTAAAAAAAGAAAGAAATTATAAAAAATAAAATATAGAAATTAAATTTAAAAAAGAAATAGAAAATGTTTATTAAATTAGAAAAAAAAAAAATTTAAAATAAAAAATTAAATTTAAAGAAATATATTAAATTTTAATAAATTTAAAACTTTAAAATAAAAATTAAAAGAAAAAAAAAACATTATTGAAATTAAAGGTAAAAAAATGAAAAATAAAATACAATAAAAGTATTAAATTTTAAAAAATATATATCAAAAAAACAAATAGATTTTAAAAAATAAAATAAATTAAATTTAAATTATATATATATATATATATATATATGAACTTAAATTAAAAATATATATATTAGATTTTATTAAATTAAAAAAAAATGTTAATATTAAAATAGCAAATTAAATTTAAAAAAAAAAAATTAATTTTAATAAATAAATGAATAAACAAATAAATTTTGAAATAAAAAATAAATTTTAAATATAAAGAAAAAAAGAAAAAAAACATTGTTAAAATAAAAAGTTAAAAAACTTCAAAAATCAATTAAAATTGAAAAATTGGAAAAAAAAAAATTTAAAAAAATATATTAAATAAAAAATAAAATAAAAAAACAAATTAATTTGAAAATATTAAGTTTAATTATATATATATATTTTTAAATACACAATTTTAATTGAAATAAAAAATACAAAATTTTATTTAATTAAAAAAATAATACTAAAAAAACAAAAAATTAAAAAAAAATTAGAAAATTTACTAAATTTTAAAAAATTAAAAGAAAAAACGAAACATAAAATTTAATAATAAAAAAAAATATGAAAAAATTTAAAAAATATATCAATTAAATAAAAAAAATACAAAATTTAGAAAAAAAAAATTAAAAACAAAAAAATGAATAAAATTAAAAAAAAAAAAAAAAAAAACAAATTAAATTTCAAAGATAAAAATTAAATTTAAAAAAAAAAAAATTAAATGTTTTGAATTTAAAAAAAAAAAATTAAAAAGAAAAATATTGAGAAAAAATCTTTCGGTAAAAATCACATCCAAATAAATTTGGTCATATTAAAAATTAAAAAAAAAAAAAAAATTGATCGTGGTGGCGCCACTAATCGGCCTCCTGCCCAGGTGGCGGTGGAGGCCGACCGCTGGGCGGGAGGCTGATTCCAGGAATCACCCTCCCGTGGTGGGAGGCCGATTCCCGGAATTGGCCTCAGAGCGATTCCCAGAATCGGCCTCCCGCCGCGGGAGGACAATCCCCGGAATCGGCCTCAGGGCGATTCCTGGAATCGGCCTCCCACGTCGCGGCAGGGCGATTCCCGAAATCGGCCTCCCGCATCGCGGCAGGGCGATTCTCGGAATCGGCCTCCCGCCGCGAGAGGGCGATTCCTGGAATCGACCTCCCACCGCGGGAGGGCGATTCCCGGAATCGTCTTCCCGCCACGGGAGGGCGATTCTCGGAATCGGCCTCCCACCCAGCGGCCAGCCTCCACCGCCACCTGAGCGAGAGCCTAATTGGCAACCCCACCACGATCAAAAATTTCTTTTTTTTTTAAATTCTTTTTTTTTTTTAATATTTTTTTTTAAATTCAAAAAATTTAGAATTATGTGTTTTTTAATTCAAATTTTTTATTTAAAATTTAAATTTAATTCGTTTTAATTTTTTTTAAATTTTGTTTTTAAATTTAATATTTTAGATTAATTATTTTTTAAAATTTAAAATTTCTTTATTAAATTTTAATTTAATTTAAAAAAAAAATTAATATTTTAGTTTATTTAGTTTTTCATTTTTAAAATTTATAAATTGTTTCATTTAAAAAAAAAACAGTAAATTTATGGATATTTGTTTTTTAATTATTTGCAGGTGATTTTTTTCATTTTTTTTGTTTTTTAATGATAGTTTTTTTTATTTTAATTCTTTTATTTTAATTTTATTTTTCAATTTTAAATTTTGTTTCTTTTTTTAATTTGTTTTTTTTGTTAATTTTAAAATTTGTATTTTTTTTCTTCTTATTATTATTATTTTAATTTAAATTTTTAAATTTAATTTTTTCTTTTTTGTATTTTATTTTTTTTATCTAAATTCAATTTTGTAATTTAAATTATTTTTAAATTTTCTATTTTAATTTTTTTTTAATTATATAGTTTTCTTTAATAACTTGGAAAAAAATGTTTTTGATGTTTTTTTTTTAATTTTTTTGGTTAATTTTTGTTTTTTTTTTCTTTAAATTATGTGTTTTTTTTTCAAATTTTGTCATTTCTTTTGATATAATTTTTGAATAGTTTTGTTTTTTATTTATTTATTTTTGTTTAAATTTTTTATTTTTACGAGTTAATTTTGTTTTTTTTTTACATTTTTATTGGTTTTTTTTATTGTTTTAATATATTTTTATCTAAGTTTTGTGTTTTATTACCAACATGAAAATCACCACTCTAAAAAAAAAGGTTGATGCTGCATCAATACGTTTCAAAATTAGCATGAAAATCGTTGCTCTAAAAAAAAAAATTGATGTTGCATCAATACGTTTTAAAATTAGCATAATCACTAACATTTTAAAACAAATATTCATACTTCATAAATAAAAATATTAGAGTATCAAAAATGTGCTAAAAAAAAAAGGTGATTCTGCATCACCACTTTTCAAAATCGGGTGCTTTTTATGCTACCAAAAAAAAGTTACCTATTTCATCGGTAACACTATTGTTTCCAAAATAAGAAGATTCACTGGGTAAGAGCTTCTAGATTTTTCCAAAATCCATTAATCATACAAATTATTTCTTTTTTTCGGAAGGGCAAAAAAAAGAGTAGAGACATCTACATTGTTAAGCTCCACAACTAGGACATGATTCATTTGGTCAAAAATATATGGACCAATGAAAATTTTGGGCAGGTATACAGATCCAGAAGCCTCTCCTTGAACTTCTTCTTTCAAAAATAAAAATGTTCCATTTTATGTCTTGGTTCCAGGAGCACCTCCATGTACTCTAGAGTTAAATATTATTGTTGAATTTTTGGATATACTAGTTCCTTTGAGGAGGGATAAGTCATGGAGAACCTTCTCCTCATATTTCAAACATTGGAATTTCGTGGGTATGCCCCATTTCTCTTCAATGTTCATTTTAAGGGATAAAACCAATTATGTGGTTTTTCTCCATACAATAAAAGATTCACCTCATGATGAAAATATGAAAGTTGATTTCCCTTTCCTCTTGAGTCCGGAGAGAGGTGGGAACATTTAAAAGGGGCATAGTATAGGGGATTCCCTACTTTAGAAAATTTTGAGACTGCACAGACTCCTAGGGAGGCAGAACTGCAAATGAGGTCATTGTATAGGGGTTGGTGGACCCTAGAAATGACACAGGAATCATATCCCCAAGGGATGAGAACACAATACTTTCCAAATGATACTTATTACATGCCCAAAATTAAAACTACATATCTCCTTCCATGTCTGTGGTGAGGAAACTAAAATTATGTTTTAAGAAAAGATTCACCCACAACAAAGACCCCTTGTAACAAGAAACCTCAAAACCAAAACCTTTGTTTTCATCATGCCTTCACATTTTAGCTTCTTCCACAAAAAAATGACCAAAGTCATGCATGGAAGAACAATATTTAGAGGAAAAGGCCTTGGATTATAGCATCTCATTCAAAAAAAGTTTTCACTCTATGGCATATTCTCAGGATGACAATACAGACCCTGAATTGCATTGGTGGCATTGGATAAAAGACCAGAACATGAAGGAATTATAGCCACCATATTCTCCCTCCAAATTATTTTATACATTTAAGAATAAAACCAATGATTAAATAATTTTATATGTAAAGGAAATTAACCTTAATAATAAGGAATTTAGTATTTTATTATATTTGTTGTAACAAAAGATTCCAACAAAATATCCATGGCATTTTTTAGATCAAAAATTGAGGAAAACTATACTCTATAAATGACCTCCCATTGAAAATATTATAGAAACCACCACATCGATGGAAAACAATAACAAAATCATCTCTTTTGCATCATTCACTAAATCATTTAGTGTTGTGATAATGACTGACATTTAAAGAATTTTAGGAATTAATGGTTATGGATAAGGTAATCATGCCCCTAAAGTACTAAAGGAAACCAAAGCTAGTTTAGAGATGAGAAGAATACTATTCTCTTTTGGCGAAATGACCAAATATTTGAAGACTAGATTGCAAATCAGAGGCAAAACTAGAACATATACCAAAACTAGGATTAGGACTAGGAATGGAGGTTGAAGAAAAATAATAAGGGGTACTATGATCCTCCATTTGATATTGATGAAAGAAAAGGTCCCTTATTCATTATGAAAAATATGCATATGTCTAAATTTCTAGAATTTATGACTATCATTTGACATACACCAAATGATACATCACTGAAATTTATATTTGACATATCGCTTGTTAGTGATGTACCATTTGGTATTAGAGTAGTTTGTTCTTCACTTTTGTAGTTATTAAAGAAGATGTAGGGATACACTCCCTTTATAAGCTTTAGTAATCTCTCACAAATATGAATCAAATCCCTCTACAAGGTTCAATGGTTAATTTACATGGATTTACTCCCTCTATAGGGTTTCATGTTGAAGCAACAAGGAATCCACTTCTTTCTCTATCAGGTCCAACAACATATTTTTCAATGATATTTAGTACCCCATCCTTAAAAAATTATAAAATGACTACATTTGGTAGTGAAATATAATGCAATATACCTTATTAAACTAGAAAATGACATCCTTCCATATTTTTCAATCAATGATTGATTGCATAGTGACATAAAGGTCCTAAAATAATATGACATCATCATTATGGAATGCAACATCTTGCAAGAAAAGGGACACTACAAATATGTTGACTGGAGTGTTGTTTCAATGTCCATCTTCAAGCAATGGATTCCCATGTTGAAGGCATTGAACTAAAGATAATTCAAGGTGTTGCATTAAGTTGAAGGTATTAAGGTTCAGTTAGTTCAAGGACTTAGAGTAAGGTTTTTCCATATATATGTTGTTTTAATGTAAAGTATTAATTTCCATCTCACCCTACATCATTTTATATTATGATGATAACCAAGGAACAAACTATGATTCATCATATGGAGGGACCTTGCCAAATAAGCATGCAATACCCTTTTCAATCTCGAGGTTCTTAAACAGATCATCCACATTGTCTAGTCGTATGCACCCTTGGACATGTAAATGCACGAAATGACAAAAAAATTAACCCTTAGGTACACTTTTTGTTAACTAACAAAACAACACTTGTCATGGAATTTTAGACCATGGTCCCCTCTCCTCGAAGATTTCTAATGGAACTCCTCTAAAAAATCCCAGGATAGAACTACCACATGTATCAACTACCAAGTGTCAGCTTCGTATACCAACTCCCACGTGTGCCAACTGCCATTTATACTAACTATCGTGTGTCAAGCTTTGAGTGGTGTCACGTGTTAACTACTCCTAGTGCCAAGATCTCCTTGATTATAGCCCTTTTTATTGATCTTTATCAAACATTTTTTATTAAATTTAGTGTTATTATTTTATATTATAATAATTTATTATTTTAAATGTTATATTAAATTTTATGTTATAAAATTTTTAAATATTTAAATATTTCACAATATATAATTATAAATTTTTATTATTAATTGATTTTTGAACTTAAAATTATAATTAAATTTAAAAGACAAAACAAAAGAAAATAACCTAGATTAAAATATGCCTCTAAACACATGAATAATGGAACATCTATATATTTGTATTATTAGAACTTGGAAGTTTGTCATATGACTAAAATCCTTATACTTCTATAAATCTTTAGCCTTGTTATAATCTCTATATATCTATTTATGAAGGACTTTTTTGGGTTTTTAATAGATTGATTTAAAAAGTGAAGTTAGTTTATTTATTTAGGGTTTTTAAATTTAATTAAATAGCTCTAATTATCAATGGACCATTTAATATTTTTTTAAACTGTGAGTTTATTTTGTAGAGGAGTGAGAGTTTTAATATTTTTTTAATTCTAATACTTTGAAGTTTTTAAAAAGAGTTAAGGTTTTATTAATTAAAAAATAAAAAATAAAAATGATTAATTATTAAATTTAAAAATAATCATAACATATTATAAATAAAATTGATGTATTATTTGTTTAACTTATTATTAATAATTATTATAAAATAAAGAAAATAAAGAAATCTCCATAAATCTATTTATTATTATTTATTTATTTCATAATAAAGTGATCATCAATAGATATATTTACTAAACTTATTAATAATTTTTAAGCTTCTTTTATGATAAAATTTATCCCATTATAATACTTATAAGCATATATGATAGACGAAATCCTTTAAAATAATTCACAATAAATCTATTTACTATGAATTATTTATCTCATATTCTAAATTGATCATATAGATATATATTTATTTTAAAAATAATCGATACATTTATTCATTTATTTTTTTAATGGCTGACTTTATTTTATAGAGAGGGAAGATATTTTAGGTTTTTGAGTTCAATTTTTTCTAGTTAAATTTGTATCATTAAAAAAAACAAGTTATAAATATTTTGTTTACCATTAAATTTAAAAAAAATATTAATGAATCAATCCATTTTTAACTTGTATAGGGCTTGAAATTGTTAAAGTAAATAATTAATTAAAAATTTATATAATTTTATTAAAAAAAAATGAAATTGTAAATTTTATTACTTTAAAAATGGAAATTGTCAAAATTATCACTTAAATAATCAATTTATTCATATTTTTTTAGTAACATGAATAATTATTTATTTTATTAAATGAGAAACAAAGTTTTAATTGCAAACTTTAATTGAGGCTAAAACAAAAAGAAAGTGCCATGTCGATATTTGTGTCATATAATCATCATGTAGATGAAGGTGATTAATGAATATTTTCGAGATTGAATAATGTTTTAGTAGTTTTATAATTAATCCAAAGAAAACATGTGTCATCTAAAAGTAAATAACTATTTTTATAATCAATCCAAACAAAATTTGTGGAAATTTAGATGGAAAATAAGCCAAAATCTAATCCAATCCAGAAAAGGAAAAAAGAAAGAAAAAATTCTTTTATTTTTAATAATCAGAAAACCTATTCCCAAGTGCTTCAAAGATTTCATTTCATATTCAAAAATATTCTAAGCTTCTTTCCACATGTGGTAAGGAAATGTTTGTGTGTAATTTATCTATCTACTTTTGATGTAATTTATTACAACAACTTAATAACAATAGATTAATCGACTAATAATGCCAAAAAACTAATAACAAATATTGACTTACTCCTAAAAATTTCAAATCTTATTCCTAAAATTATCTATGAGAAAATCATATATTTCATATTAATATAAAATTTTAATTATTTATAAAATCACAGAGCAATACAATTTAATCTAAAATAATTTACCTAACATAATATAGCTCTCAATGATATTTCAAGTTAAATTTTATAAAAAAAATTATCAATAAAAATGATTTTTAATAAAATTTTATTCTTTGATTTTGTTCAAAAAAAAACATTCCATCCTGTTATTTCAAGTAAGTCATGATCGTCTCATATATATTACCGCAATTGAAAACCCAGGTTGAATTTCGAGATAATATTTATATGGGTATATATTTAAAAGTTTTTCATGTTTTAAAGTTCATCTAGATTTACTGCTAGAATTGCATGCAAAGTGGGTGAAGAATGACGTGGACCATTCCACTGCATTGAGATGCATCTTGTGATTCAATGCTTACATCCAAGTCAATTCACAAGAAAAATAGTAAATGGAAATCAATAATATTTCCAAGAAGAATTGAGAAACCGTTTGAATGAACATGTAGATACATATTGTATATGCATATCTCAACAATATGCATATTTCTCACTGCATTTAAATAGCTACCCTGCATTCCAACATTGTTGAGTTGAATGGTTCGAACATCACATTATTTCACACATGGAGTGCACATATTGCTATTATAAGGACAATTTATTAAAGTTTCTGTGCGGTTTCCTCTAACTCCTGTAAGATGATGTTGAATGATGAGACTAGGACATGCTGGGAATCCGGGATCTTGATTATTGAATTGCAAGAAGTGTGTCTGAAGGTAATATCCATTAATAAATATTTTTGAAATTTCCCCTTAGAGACAGTGCCTCTCAAAATTTAACCGGATGATGAAAAAACCAATAAAAAACAACCACAAAAAATTACCAAAATCCCTGGCAACCCAAAAAAAAGTTACAATTTCAAGTTGCATTGTCGTTAATATACATATTGAAGTGAAGGTCGGAATGGTAATTTCAAGAACCAAATAAAAAAAACTTACCAAGGTATTTCAAGCTGTAATCTGCCATTATATTTAATTTCATTTGGTGTACAGAGAAATCCATATCAGCCATGGCATAAAAAAAATAGAATATAAATATGATTGTCTCTATATATAACATATCGGTTGTGATTTGTTTTGTCCGATGAGAGCATATTAAAAACCTCCATTACAAACCTGAAACCCAATGGAGTTATTGTACATAAGAAAAGGTATTCAATCAGCTCAAAAACCAAATTTTCTCTAAATACCTCCCCCATAAAAGGCCCGCGAGCTTGCTTGCTGTAAATCTTTACCATGATAGCTGCCAATAAATTGGAGAGGTGCTCACGAGAACGAGTATCTGGTGCTCAGGGTGCGACATCGGTGCGATAGCTGCGAATACATTGGAGAGGAGTTTACAAGAAAGAGCTTCTGGTGTCTGTGCTCAGCACCAGAGACCGAGTTCATCAATAATCTCGGGAAGAAAATGAAATTAAAATAAAAATCCATTCCATTCCTATTCAAAAAACTGTTGCAAAAATTAAGCCGGCAAAGTTGAAATTTGAAATTTTAGGGACCATGGGGCAGAAGTAGCATTGAATGCATTTTTATTTGTGTAAAATCCACCTCGATGTATGTATGTATGGATGGTTGTATGGACATAACCATGTTTGCTGGCCCGTCAGCCCCACGGATGCCTCATAGCATGCATGTTATGGTGAATGGCGCTAGGGCATTAAAGGCCCGACAGTAGGTTGTTATTGCTTGCCTTAACTCGCCACCTTCGCCTTAACTCTCCCATTTTGGAAAGTCACATCAGACTCCCATCGAATGGCCAAACATCTTTGCATGGAACTACGGACCTCATGGCTTGACAAAAAAAAATGCCACTGGCCAGAGTCAGAAAATTTTCCGACCAGCGGAGGTTCCGAGCAATTCCTCCCCTAATTAGACTACTCCGTGAAAAACACTCGTGAGCAGGGTACACACTTTGGGAGGACCAAATCCCGAAAAGCTTTTAATGATTATTTGGAACTAGACGGCACAACTATCTTGTAACTAACACAAGGGATGGTCGTTACAAGCAAAGTGGAATTGGAAGAAAAAAAAGAAGCAATATGTGGAGATTAAAGGAAGGTGAGGTGAAAGTAGCCAAAGGTACACTCCTAAGTATGAATACCCCTATCTCCAAGAACAATAGGAGATGGACCTATCCAAGCAACTAATGCGATAAAGATATAATTGGTAGTGGTAAAGCCTTTGATAGGGTGGTAAATAAACGCTAAAGAGAGAGACGGGCCAGGCCGAACAACTAGTGAGGTACAGATAGGGGCATGAGTCCCGAAGCTTAGAGATACTCGTAAGACCGGAAATAAGTCAAAAAATCATGGAGTGGCACCCAAGGGTGATACCAATGGGATAAAGCGCTAGAGTGTAACCGCCAAAGATACCGTGGTGAAGTTAGTGGGAAAGACAGGCTTAGAGAAAAGCTGGCAAGATACTTAGAGTTCCAACCATACCATTTAGGGCATTAGAGTACGGCTATGGGATAGATTGGGTGGTTGAGTGGCACTATAAGACAGGCTGTAGAGAGAGAAAATCCATTATCATTAGTCTTGGCAAGTGCCGGTAAGAGATGTAGTATAGGGGCTTAAGGATAACTAAGGTAAGTTTGGTAAGCATAAGGTTGTTGATAAGACAGATAAGAGAGACGAATAAAGACGGTAAGAAGAAAGTAGTTCATTAAAGCCATACTGGGTGGAATTAAGATAGGTAATATAGGGCGGTAAAGCTAGTAGCGATAAAGAAACAATGTTATAACCACACAGATAGACAGGGTTTTCTGAGAAGCTTAGAGAGACAGAGAGAAACTGTACCTACCAACTAGGGCATGGAAAGTTCCAGCTGGCAAGAGAAACCCCGCCTCAAGGTCCTAGTTTTAGCCGTAGAGTAGCTTTCGTGATAACACCAACAACACCATAAAATAGGAAAGGCAGCTTGGTGATAGGAACGCGAGTGAGTGATCTGGCTCGGCTCGCTCCTCCATCCTTCGTACACTCCCCTCAGTCCTTAAACCCTATTGTGGACCCAAGGAAGCGTTATGGATATTTCATATATGGTCCACAGTAACAAATTCGTAATGTATCCCAATCAACAATGAACTTCAATTTCGGGTTCTATCGGCCAGACAACAAAGGTCACCTGCATGAATAACCTTCCGCCGGAATATGGCATGGAAATGAAATGACTGCTAGATCTGCTTAGAGCTCCTTAGGATACTACAAGTTACCCCATGTGATGTCCCCAACTGACCCTAACAATATCGTTTATGGGACCTTATTTGGATAGTTTGACCCTCCACTAGGACTCTCACCCGCACCTTTAGAAAAACCTAGAGCACTCGTCATGGCTAAAGCTATGGATGTACAAGGTACGAGCTATGGGAGTAGCAGATGGAATACGGTTGAGTGAAGGAGTGGGGCATTGCATGTTTGATTGACTTCGTGGTTTTGGTCCTTCTATGATGATTGTTACTCTTCGGTAACGATGGAATCAAAGGTTCATTGTATATGGGGCAGTAAGCACATTTACCTTATGAATTGTCATTCTATGATGATCGTTACTCTTCGTAAGGAACGAGTAATGAATAAAGGGGTCAAAAAAAGTGCATTCGGTTGTACTTGGATAAACATCTTACCATCTCTCTACGATTCAGAAATAATGCAACAACATCAAGTTTTCATACATCTGTGCAAGCACCATTAGTATCAGTAGTTTCAGCTGCACGAATTTACCAGGTTGAAGTAGCAACCGTTTTAGCACTAGTATAATAGCATAGGAATAAGCATACGTAGCTTCGATAGGAGCAGGAGATCCAGAGCAAGTAGCTTATCTAGTACCAGTATATCCAGTAGAAGTAGATCCAGTAGCAGCATATCCACCAGTATAAGATCCATATCTACCAGTATAAGAAAGAGAGGCAAGGACATGTGCACTCATAGATCCTATAGGGACAAAAGCTAGGGGTGTTTAACAAACCAAATCTAGTACTGAACTTGCAACAACATCTTGATCTCGATCAACAGGAATTGTTGCTACAATTGGTGCTTTAATTGATGATGGCGGGACTGTCTAAGGTGATTCCTTCTCTCCTCTAGCTATCTTTGCTTCTGCGAGCTTGGATGTTTTTCTTCCAAATAGGTAAGTAAAAAAAAGATCCACCTTAATATAACTATGAGACCACCCATAGGAAGAAATTCTTTTTACTCAACTTGGTCAACAAATGCAACTGATACCACTTACTTATTATTCAAAATTCAACTGCATTTGTAGGTCTTGCTTATAAAACTAGATCTTTTGGTGAGGCATGCCGCAAATTCTTAATAATCATTCAAGACTACATTATGGAAAGCGCAAGCACCTTAGTTAGGAACTAGTGGTTGAAATATGGATAAGGATATAAAGAAGACTAATGTGGTTTAGTAGAGTATAATAGAGTATGAGTTAATTCTAAGTTATATTCCTAAGTATAACATAAATAATCCTAATATTTCTATTTAAAGAATCTGTATTAGGGGTCTGGTTGATTACCTATCTAATAGCTTAATAAGAATGGAACCTATATAAGATCTGTCTCCTCTAAGGTTGACTAAGAGCTTAAAGAGGGTTGTGGGTCTTGTGTTCCAGGGTGTCCAATCGTAATGTACCTGATTGTTGTCTACTATGATCTACCTGATTCCTGTGTACTCTGATCTATCTAAGACCTTATATTATTTATATGAGATTGTAATAAGAAGAGGATATATCTGTCTACTGTGAGGTTTCCTTATTGCTGTCTAATATCAAATTTAGAAACCTATACTGAATGATACCTAAGTAACCCCTTGATTCTAGGAATACCTAACTTCTATTTTTCGAATGTCTAAAGAAGAATACCTTACTTATTACTGATGAATACCTTCTAATATATATATAAGACTTCTTAATGTGTCCTTTCCTAATTTAAGGCTTATAAATGTGTTTTTTATTTTGTTCGACCTTGATAAGTCTAGTCAATACCTTTATACTTTGAGATGACGTAAATCCTACCTTACCTCAAAGATTAATGAGTAACGATTACTAAACTATAATAATATTAAAAGAGTAACTCAACTGAAGGGAGACCATATTAGGGGGTCTGGGGTTCGCCCTAGGGCTAGATTCCAGGTGTATCCCATTACCAGGTGAGTATTGTACTCCTTGTATTTGGGTTGAAGAGTATATCTTCCCGTGGGGGTGGTTTATGTGATGAAACCCCTATGTTCAATTTCTTATTTGTATGTTGTCTGATTGATGTGCCGTGGGGATGAAACATAATGGGATTTTCATTCCTATAACTGAAAGGTTTTATAGCATTTCATTTAACCAGTATGTGTTTCTATCCTATATGGTTACCTTGGATAGGTTGTTGTTCCTCCCTAGTGAGTCACCCTCCAACAACTTTCCCTTATAACTATGCCTATCAGCTAGGAGATTATTGTCTACTAGACGCTAATCGATAG
Source organism: Pinus albicaulis (assembly GCA_034641835.2). Lineage (NCBI taxonomy): Eukaryota > Viridiplantae > Streptophyta > Pinopsida > Pinales > Pinaceae > Pinus > Pinus albicaulis. Next base: position 41,162 of record JAXQQM020073135.1, on the reverse strand, counting down.
CCGAGAACCCTTTTTGAATTATATGCTCTGCTTCCCTCTCCTTAAACTTCCTATTTCTATGCACCCATATCATTTCACTCCAGGGGTCGGAGGAAGACCTACTTATCTAACAAGGAATGGATTTGAAGGTAGGGTACAATATATGGATTGAGGGGCAGCTAGGCTAGTTATATATAGATAGTAATATCAGGGGATATGGGGTTGCTCTCTCAAAAAAAGTATATATATATATATATATATATATATATATATATAAAGCTTGGTGAGGGCTTGCGAGGGCTACATAACTCTTCCCATAATCTCCATAATGACCATAATATTATATATCAATCTAAAAAAACCCTAAATATTGAATACCTTTTTGTTCAACCATGTTTTGAAATGAGTATATAATATTTCAGTCATTGATGCCCCCATCTTTTGCTCAACATCCGTCGCTATGGTATAGCTAGAAGTATGAGGTGGGGTGGCATTGATCTCTCGATCTTCTACCTGATAATATCCACTCATGACCTCGGATAATTTAATGAAGTAACTTGTTACATTGATGATCAATTTATATCCGTCGAAGGATGGTGGGGAAATGATGCCAATCAAGTGTAAGCCCCATATATAGAAGAGCTAAGGTGACTCTATGGGAACTAATTCATGTGACAGAGCATGAATGAGATTCCTACGCTTTTGACATACGGCACAAAAATTTACAAACAAACAAATTTCATCACGCATCTTGGGCCAATAGTAGTAACCCCTATAGAGGAGCTTAAGATGCATGCCTATACACGAAAGTGACCATCACAAACACAGGAAAGAGCCTCTTCGATGAGGCTTACTGACTCAGGTTGATTTATACAACACAATATGATCCCATTAAAGCATCGGGTTCCACCTATGAAAATCTAACAAGTGGATGCATATCCGTCGAAGAAACCATATTATTTATCTAAGAGCATGCTTCAGTACTATGCCATATGTGAGATACTCCATTATATCATGGAACCAAGGGGGAGAATGACCTGAGCTAGGCAAGGATGATGGTGGTGATGAACACTCATCGATAGGACTCTGATCCATTGGAGGGGGAACCGACTGAGAATCATCGTAAATATGCAACTCACATGCCTCAAGGTTCCAAGTACTGGATATTCCAAGAACTAAAGCTTTATATTCTACAATATTTTTGGAAGCCTTGAAGTCCAATTTGAAGGTGAAGAGCATGGATTCCATTTCATCTGGCCTATTAACAATGTAAACACCTGCCTCAACCTCTGACTTGTTTTTTGCACCATCAAAGAACAAGGTCCAGTTTAGGTAAAGAGGTTCATTACATTCAAGGTTAGGACTCTTGTGAGGGGAACTAGAATCACTGGTAACATCTTTGTTGCTACTACTTCTATAGTCATTGTCCTAAGGTAAAGAGGTAGAGTCAACTAATTGGTCTACTATAAATTGCATATTTACGAATTGCCTGAAATTTGATATAAAAATCCTTCAGGGATAGGATCCATTTAGCTACATGTGCCCAACAATTAGGTTGGGATGCTAAATAATGTAAAGGGTCTGAGGAGCACATAACCAGAATGGATTGACAAAATATAGAATGTCATAGTCATTGCGTGGTGAACACAATAGTGAGGCAGAGCTCCTCTACATCGAAATAGTGGGTCTCATAATCTATCAAGGTTTCATAAATATAATAAAGAAATATATCCCTAGGAAGAGTACTATCATCTAACTGCATGAGAATAGTGACAATGGTGTTAGAGAGAGAAAAAACATAAAGGATAAAAGGTGATCTGACCAAGTAGGTTCCAAAAATATAGGACTAAGAAGGATTTTCATCACTCTAAAGCATGATGACAATATTTCTCTGAAAGGGTCTCGTTCTTGAGAAGAGAAGTTAGCAGATGGGATAAGGCCATGCATGAATTCTACAATGAAATGAAGAATTGCCCCAATTTGGTTCTTTTCAATATGAGTTCATTACCTGTTTTATTAGCAGTTTCATTACCACTTTCATTGGTTTAGTTGGAACATCATTTGTTGAGTCAATATCATTGGTTGTTATAGAAAGCACCATTGGTTACACTAGGAGCTCCTCAACCCTTAGGAATAGAACTCATGTTTCTCTATCTTGCCTTGAGTTGGTGAGCTTGAGGTTAGACACGGTTTAGCCTCTTATAGCCGACTTGCAAGGACCGACAACAGGAAACCCATATACCATCCCCAAGAACAAGAGGCCTTAAACCATAACGCACATACCTCACCCTTAGACCTTTGAAAATATGCATACTTAGGAGTTGTAGAATCGGCCCATATGCCTTAAATTTTCATAGCTGCCTCTTACCCTTATTTTAGCCAGAACCCTACGACGATGCAGTTACTTACACACCCCTTCTTTAGACCAGGAAAATATTACCTGTAGGGGGTCTCACAACACCTTACTTTGGTCATACAATACACCTGCTAGAATGACTTTCTATTTACCGCTGGATAACCTCTAGTCTTCTAAGAATAGGCACTGCTAGAAGAGGAAGACTTTCATCCTTGAATTGGAATTGGTTCATTAGAACTTACCTTGGGAATGCTACCCACCTGCCTTCATGAATTTATATGTACCAACCCTAGCACCATGCTTCCTAGGCAATGCTACAAGACCAGTTTATGTATCAGATCGGATCAAATCAGATTATGTGGAAAGGACATTACCTTAAATGCTCTCAGCCATTGAATTCCCTACTGATAATCGACTTTTTGAACATCCGATAGGAAATCTATCATCGACCCTGTTTAAAAACGGCTTTTATTACCCCACTTGATAAGATTTTTCATATTCACCCAAACCCACCTTGTTGCCCCCAATCTTTTGCCTTAGGAGCTTGGAATCACCAATTTTTCCACAGTAGGTAGGTAGGTAGGTAGGTAGGTAGGTAGGTGGGTGGGATAGGGAGATAAAAGAAATTATTCCCAAGCCAACTAATTGACTGTGTGGGAAATAACCACCTGAGGAAACATGCTCCCTTAGATAATCTCGCTTAGATAAAGTAATGTACCCTAAATAATCCCCCTCCGTCCAAGCAAAGAGTTAAGGTATACACGCTTTGACCCACACCTCATGCTAGTTGCTAGAGTTGTAGGCCACTAAGTAGACCCTGGTACGATTAGATTGTCTCTACTAAGGTTGGGGTTGCCTACTAAACCTATCAATTTTGGTGCCCGCTCCTCTCCCGTTGGTAGAGCCATGCTTACACATCCTTTAGCCGTGTACCAGATTGAGGTCACACTTAAGATACATATTCACCTGTATGATAAGAGTTCAGTGCTGGCTGGCTACATTGATTGACTGCTTCCTCTATAATTGGTGGACACTCATAATAGCTCTTATACATCTTCGTGGCCAATATAGAGCTACTTGTACAAAATAATGAAGCCAATTAATCCTTAAGCTCCTAAACACATTCTTCCTTATATAAGAAAATAAAATTGACTTACTTACCTATGCTCATTCATGGTCTAACCCCCTAAGTCAGTTCGTGGGCTTATCATCCCTGTCATTTTGATAGATAGTCGAGGTAAGATGTATACGCCCTAGCACTTATAGGTACCTCGTATCATACTTCTATTTATGAGCTGATATCCCTTAGCGCTTAGCTTCTTTGGGCTTCTAAACTGTCAACCGGACCTCCTGCTGTTATTGGGACAATAATCTGTCATACTGAGCGATCTAGTTCGTTGGATGCTTCCTGCACGCTGGCTCATAATTTGGCAATAGAAATTGAAATAGTTCCATCTATATAACCCACCCAATACCTCATCCCACCAATAAATGGTACATGAAAAAATAGTCTAACCGGTAGTTTTCCAATAGAAAGTCAATATTCTAACTAGGATGTTGTACCAAATGAAACGGTCCAACCCTACGAACCAGTGGCACGAGTGGCACGTGAAACGGTGTAATGTTGGGTGTGGATCCTGATTTTCTTCTTGATTCAGAGATCCTTGTTTCAGCTAGATGTATACCCCAGGGAAATTGTACACCCTTGCACGCAGGGGGGTGTGGGGGGGACTTGTCCCCCCCGCGGGGTCTGGGGGGGCCAACCCCCCTGGCTAGGGGGTTCGGGGGCTAGCAGTCCCCTGGCAGGGGTTTCGGGGGCAGCGCACCCGAAGCCAAAAATAGATGTAAAATTGCCTTGTAAAAGTATAGTAATTTCTAGTCAATCTGGGCTGTTCATTAGGTGGATGATCTGATGGTAGAAGTTATGTTTATTTTAGGGTTTTTTTCCCTAGAAGGCAACACCTCACTTTTATGAGGGTATTGTATTGTGGTTGTGTAATGTATGTGTATTCTTTGAGCGGGAAACAGATAGGGAGACTGTGAGAGAGAACAAAGGATATTACAATGGATCTTCTGTAGGTTTTGTATCTTCATTTTGCTGGATAATAGAAAGGAAGGACTGGCTGTTCGGGGTGGACGTAGCCCAAACTGGGTGAGCCACGTATATCTGTGTCTCTCTGGTTTTATGTGTTTTGTGTGCTTGTATTTTTCGCATATTTTATGTGTTGCATTGCTCTGTAATATTTAACTTTCTAATAATTGGTATCATAGCCAAAGGTATATTTGGATGATAAACTCGCGGAAAGAAGGATTCCTAGTTCGAGTGGGAGCAACGGCGGAATATGCTAAGTTTAGGGGCGAGAAATTTAACTGCCAAAAATTCCCGCTGTGGAAGATGCAGATGGAAGATTATCTGTATCAGAAAGATTTGTACCTACCATCGAGCGGAAAAGAAAAGAAGCCAGCGGCCATGACAGACGCGGAATGGAACATTCTCGATAGAAATGCACTCGGAACGGTACGGTTGTGCCTTGCGGCGTCATTCGTCTTCAATATTTCGAAGGAAACAACAATAGAGGGTTTGATGTAGACGTTGGTGAAACTATATGAAAAACCCTCAGCCTCAAACAAGGTATTTCTTATGAAACGACTATTTTATATGAAGATATCGGAAGGTGGATCTGTTGCAGACCATTTAAATGATTTTAATATAGTTACCAGTTAGTTAAGTTCTGTAGGGGTAAACTTTGATGATGAAGTTAGAGCTCTGTTATTTCTGTGCTCATTGCCAGAAAGCTAGAATGGTTTAGTTATGGCCATTAGTAACTATGTCTCTAGATCTAGTACTTTAAAGTTTGATGATGTTGTCGGTGCTATCCTTAGTGAGGAAATGTGATGGAAAAGCTCCGGTGAGACATCGGGTAATTCTTTGAGTGCAGTGTCTAGGGGAAGAAGAATGGAAAGAGGAAAGAGCTCAGGATATCGCAGTAAATCAAGGAAAGGCAGATCCAAGTCTAGATCGGGGATAGTGTGCTGGAAATGCAGAAAGAAAGGACAACTGAAGAAAGACTGTAGATCTCGGAAGGGAAAAGAAGGAGATACACAACAATAAAACAATCATTAAGAAAATGTGACAGGTGATGTGTTACAAGATGCTTTGATTCTTTCTTTTGAAAATGGTACTGATTCTTGGGTTTTAGATTCAGGGGCTTCATTCCATGCCACACCTGATAAGAAATATTTTCATGACTATGTTAAAGGAGATTTTGGACAAGTTTGTTTGGGTGATGATAAACCCTGTAAAATTGTTGGAATGGGTAAGGTTATTGTAAAACAGTAGAATGGAAACCAATGGCTATTACAGGAGGTAAGGCATTTTCCAGATCTAAAGAAAAATCTGATCTCAACAGGGCAGTTAGGAAGTGAAGGTTGTGTTACAACTTTCACGGATAAAACTTGGAAGGTCACCAAAGGAGCCCTGGTAATAGCAAAAGGAGAAAAGATTGGTAAATTGTATTTATGCAATGGTATTTCTAACTCTGTTAATGCTTTAAATTCCAAAGGAGTAGATGCAACATTATGGCATCATAGGCTCGGACACATGAGTGAGAAGGGGATGAATATTATTCGCTCAAGAAATTTGTTGCCAGGTTTGAAGAATGTTGATTTGGATTTCTGTGAAAATTGCATTTATGGAAAACAAAAGAGAGTCAGATTTCTCAGAGTTGGGAAAGAAAACAAGAGTGAAAAATTGGAGCTTGTGCATACAGATGTATGGGGACCTTCTCAGGTATCATCTCTCGGTGGCTCTCGCTATTATGTTACGTTTATTGATGATGCAACTAGAAAAACTTGGTTTTATTGTATTCAAAATAAATCTGATGTATTTGATACTTTCAAGAAATGGAAAGATTTGGTTGAGATTGAGACAGGAAAGAAGTTGAAGTGTCTCAGATCAGACAATGGAGGTGAATAATGCAGCAAAGTGTCTGATAGGTACTGTTCAGAGCATGGAATTCATAAAGAGAAGACAGTTCCAAGAACACCACAAGAAAATGGTCTATCAGAAACAATGAACAAAACAATCATGGAGCATGCAAGGTGCATGAGACTGTATGCAGGATTTCCTTTACAATTTTGGGAAGATGTTGTAGATAATGCTATTTATCTAAAAAAAAAAGGGCCTTCAAGTTCCTTGGATGGTGGTATTCCAGAGGAAGCATGGACAGGTAAAAAGGTAAACTACTCTTTTTTAAAGCCTTTTGGTTGTGAGGCCTTTGTCCATATAAATAAAGAAAATAGAACAAAGCTTGAGGCAAAATCAAAGAAATGTACCTTTATTGGATATGGTGTTAATGATTTTGGTTATCGCTTATATGATTATGAAAATCACAAAATCATTAGGAGCAAAGATGTAATATTCAATGAAAGGGTCTTATATAAGAATCAGTTGCAGGAAAAGAAATAGGAAAAAGAAAGCAAAGAATACGTGGTTCTTGATGAGATAACTGAAAAAGTAAAGGTGCCTAAAAATGATAATAATCAACAACCACAGCAGCAGCAACCACCACAATAGCAATAGGCACCTCAAACACCTGAAAGTGGTGTTAGAAGATCTACCAGGATAAGTAGTCCCCCTGAACGATACTCTCCTTCATTATATTATTTATTGCTGACTGATTATGGTGAACTTGAATGTTATGAAGAAGCAATGCAGGTTGAAAGCATGAAGAAGTGGGAGCTAGCCAAGGAAGAAGAGATGGACTCCTTAATGCATAACCAGAATTGGGACTTAGTCAGGTTGCCTGCAGGTAAAACTAAATTGCAGAATAAATGGGTTTACAGGCTGAAGGAAGAAGATGGAGGAAAACAGAGGTACAAAGCTAGACTTGTGGTGAAGGGGTTTGCACAGAAGAAAGTTATTGATTTTGATGAAATATCTTCTCCTGTTGTTAAGATGACTTCAATCAAAACTATCTTAAGTCTTGTAGCAGCGGAAGATTTACATATTGAACAGTTAGATGTAAAGACAACATTTCTCCATGGAGATTTGGAGGAAGAGATATACATGCAGCAACCAGAAGGATATGAGGTCAAAGGGAAAGAAAAATTGGTGTGCAGGTTAAAGAAGAGCTTGTATGGCTTGAAATAGGCTCCAAGGCAGTGGTATCTAAAATTTGACAAGTTTATGTCTGAAAAAAGTTATACTAGATGTCACTCTGATCATTGTGTTTATATAAAAAGGAAAAATGATGGCAGCTATATTATATTGTTATTGTATGTAGATGAAATGCTTGTTGCAGGATCTAACATGCAAATAAATGTGCTCAAAAGAAAATTGGCAAATTCATTTGCAATGAAGGATTTGGGAGCTGCAAAACAAATCCTTGGTATGCGGATAACTAGAGACAGGAAAAATCGCAAATTAACACTGTCTCAGAATGAGTACATAGAAAGGTGTTGAAAAGATTGTATGCATAATGAAAAACGGTTAGTACACCTTTTGCTAGCCATTTCAAACTTAGTAAAGGAGATGTGTCCAAAGACCCAAGAAGACATGGATTATATGTCTAAAGTTCCATATGCATCAAGCAATTGGAAGCTTAATGTATGCAATAGTCTGCCAAGACGTGTGCACATGCGGTGGGAGTTGTAAGCAAGGGGTACATGAATAATCCAGGAAAGAACATTGAGATGAGTAAAATGGATTCTCGGATATTTGAGAGGTACCACAAATCAAGCATTATGCTTTGAGTGGTTCAAACATTGCTCTGAGGGATATGTTGATGCGGATATGGCGGAGTGACGAGATAACGGAGGAGCACTACGGGATGTGTATTTACTGTATGTTGTAGGTGGAACAAGCGGAGGTTGGGTTTAGAAAATCCAAGTGGTGTTTGCAAATGCACTTTCAACATAAACAAAGTATGTTCTTCTTCTGAGGAGACTACGTAAAAATGATTTGGTTATAAAGGCTTATGGGTGAATTGGATAAGAAGCATGATATGAGCACGTTATACAGTGATAGCCAAAGTGCGATTCATCTTGAAAATAACTCAGCATTTCATTCCAGGACTAAACACATACATCTCAAGTACCATTTCATACGGTTAGTATTGGAAGATGGAGAGTTGAAGCTGGAAAACATACACACTAGCCAGAATCCTGCAGACATGCTAACAAAAGTTGTAACCAGGGAAAAATTGAAAATGTGCTCAGTTTCAATTGGTATTCAAGGATGATGATGAAGATGAGGAACAACTAGGTCCAAAGAGGAGTCATTATCCAGCAAATGAAGTAGCGGTGGAGTTGCTACAATCAGTCTCCAAGTGGGAGATTGTTGGGTGTGGAGCCTGATTTTCTTCCTGATTCAGAGATCCTTGTTTCAGTTGGATGTATACCCCAGGGAAATTGTATACCCTTACACGTGGGGGGGACTTGTCCCCCCTGTGGGGTCCGGGGGGCCGCCCCCCCTGGCTGGGGGGTCCGGGGGCCAGCGGTCCCTTGACGGGGGTTTCGGGGGTAGCACCCCCGAAGCCAAAAATAGATGTAAAATATCCTTGTGAAAGTGTAGTAATTTCTAGTCAATCTGGGTCGTTCATTAGGCGGATTATCTGACAGTAGAAGTTATGTTTAGTTTAGGGTTTTTTTCCCTAGAAGGCAACCCCTCGCTTTTATGAAGGTATTGTATTGCGGCTGTGTAATGTATGTGTATTCTCTAAGCGGGAAACAGATAGGGAGATTGTGAGAGAGAACAGAGGATATTATAGTGGATCTATTGTAGGTTTTGTATCTTCATTTTCTTGGATAATAGAAAGGAAGGACTGGTTGTTCGGGGTGGACGTAGCCCAAACTGGGTGAACCACGTATATCTGTGTCTCTCTCATTTTATGTGTTTTGTGTGCTTTTATTTTCCGCATATTTTATGTGTTTCCTTGCTCTGTAATATTTAATTTTCTAACATGTAATGGGGAAGAAATAGTATCTCGCAAACTAAGTGGAGCGAGAGGAAAGTGTTGCCATCTCAAGGTAAAGTGAAGCTAGTCATTGAGACTGAAATTGAGACTGAACTAAGCAACCTTGCTCGATGCGGACAAACTACTTCGTTCCTTACCTTCCTAACTTCTTCTGAAACTGAACCTTGAGTCCCTCCCTCTCGGTCGGAGGAAATCATACATCGCCCAAGCCAACAAAAGAAAGAACCAAGCTGTGGGAACCATTACTCTCCTACCCATCTGGTAGAAGCTGTCAAGCAATAGTCCATCTAGTTATAAGCTTACATCTATTCACTGATTAAATGACCTATCCACAAGCCATCTAAAAGGTAATTGAAAAAGATCTTCCATATCTCAAGCCATCTCACCAAGAAATAGATCTTTCCCTCGGGCAAGCTAAGCTTTCGTACACTACGATACATTAAAGCTATTGAGAAATAATCTTCTGCTACCGCTCAAGATCATACTTCACTGTCAACTACCTCTCACAATGTCCCATGCTATGTGAAACATCAATCGATATAACCTGTTAGCCACCTATAAAATTTGTCATATCAAATGATGGCTAAATCATTTTTTGGAGCCTTCATGAAACAAGTTTTATTGCAAAATTTTTATCTCTTAAAGTCTTATGAAGACATCATTTATTTTTATTAAATCTTCACTGTTGTTTCCCTTTTTGAACTCAGAAATTCTATTGTTTTCCATGAAGAAAAGACTGTTACAAAACTCCATTTTTCCTCTCCCTCCATTGAAAACTAACCTTCATTTTATTCCCCTTTTCCCCCATAAAATTCCTCTATTTTCATGTATTCCCTTCTTCCCTTCATAAAATCCCTATTATAAGGTTTAAAACTCATTTTAGAACCTTACCAAAACCCCCAAATCCATCAAAAAACCTTGAAAATTTCATAAAAAATAAGTTTTTTAACTATGGGCCTAAGCCCCTTTGGGCTACGTCCTAAACCACTTCACCACATATGCCCAAGCCCTAGAACTAGGAGCTAGACCCATCGAGTGCTTATCGCATCGGAAATAATCAGAGAGCACAAGTCTTTTGGCTTTTATGAAACCTCCGATGCGATTGGCCCTTTTTATATAAGCCCGGATCCCTTTGCCATTTCATATAACCGCAGAGCCCACAATCAGGTGCTAAACTTTGTGAATAAACCATTCCCCATCACTTTTTCCCTTTGTAAATTCATAAAAACCCATTTTCCTAAGTTTTATTCTAAACCCACCGGTTCAATGTTTTGGGTGATAAGGATCGTTGATTTAACACCAATTGATGATCAAAAAGTTCTCGCATCGGAGATTTTATAAATGGGTAGATTGAAAAGGCCCCTCCATTGTTCCAATGCAATTGGCCCTTTATATGTTTGAACCGTGGTCCCTTTACCTTTTTTCATATATCCGAAGGCCCCGCAATAGGGTGCTAAGCATTGAATAAAAACCCTCCCGATGCACGTTTTCCATTTGTATTTCATTTAAAATCTGATTTTTATGTTTTATAAAGAAGCCCGCCATTCATTGGTTGGATCCCTTCTCCACCGTTAATCTTGAGCCAATCAATGGCCAACGCAATCTCGCATCGGGAGATTTTCTTTGGCGCGTTAGATATTTTATTCACCACCCCCCTGATTGAACTCCTCTGATTCATCCTCCACCGTCGATTTGATCTGCAGATCGATGACCCACAGTCAATCACACCAGTGCCCATTCAACCTTTGCCCCTGCCGATCAAGAAATCTCCAATTACATCTGGGCCATCCACGTGTCAAGATCCGACGGCCCAAATTGCACCCCTCGATCTTTGTTAAAAACATGAAGCCCTACTTTTTAAGGTTGTTTGAGGAGATCTCCACCATTTATCTCTACAGATCAACGGCCCATATTAACCCATTATTCACTTTGTATATTGTTCCATTTAAACCAAAATTAAATCTCCACCATTGATCCTTTACATCTAACGGCCCAGATTAATCCCGACAAGCCCACCTCTTGTAGGTCCTGCCTTCCTCCAGATTTGATCTCAGCCATCCATCTTTCATCCGACGGCTCAGATTGAAACCACTTATGATTTTCCCCACTTTTTATCTACCGATCACTTTTCCTATATCGCGCTCACTCCCCACCATTCGATATGAGGTCCCAGATCTAATGGCCAGTGTGCATTTTCACGCAGATTTATGCCCAAGCGTTAATTCTCAGAAATCACGCGATATGGGCAGTTTTGAAATTCCACATGTCGCCTGATAATGCATATTGCTTTTGAAAAGTGAAAACTTCCTATTCCCCTTTTGGCCGCGCGATACTATCGGTTTTCCCACCTAAAACTGCTTTCCCCTTTTATATGGCATTTCGTCGCGTTTGCTCCCCACCATTGATCTCTGTAGATCAACAGCTCAGAATCAATCTGGCCTTTACACTATTGATGTCTGCCATACACCAAGGGATTTCACGATCAACCACAATCGTTGATCTTTAAGGCCTATCTGATCTGACGGTTCAGGATCATCCGCGAAACCCCAATTTTCCTCCTTGCGTTTTTCATTGCTGATTAAGGTTTTAACCCCATTTCTTCACATTTTCCGCCATTACATAATATATGTGACCCCTTCACATTATTATTTCCATGATTGATCTTGACCGTCGATCAACCCAGATCGACGACCTTGACTTAATCCTCTGCACCATTCAATCAACCGCCTCCTTCTGACGCCTGCAAGAAAATCTCCACTGTTGGATGCTTTCATCCAACAACTGTGACCTAACTCACAAACTCTGAAGCATTCAAAAAAAAATATATGTAGGATTTATTAATATTTCTTTGTTTATGCAGGTTTCAAAGGTTTTTCAAATGTTCTAAAAAGAAAATAAAAGCCGAGGATGACGATCCTCTAGGCTTTTGTTTGTCAAAGAGATTGTTCCACAGGGTTGCAAAACCATGTTTGTCGGTGTCTCATGAACACTAGCAGCTCTATAAAGCCCTTGTCGCACCTGCACATCGACAAGACACAACAATGCATAATAAAAATAGAGAGTATCAGTATTGAAGATCATATCAAACCAGAAATGAAGAATTGAAGGTTAAGTCCCAGTTTTGGTGGATTACGGCTAAGATCGAAAATCAAAAGCCTAATCCACTAAGTTAAACATAGTTAAAGAGAAAAATACAGATTTTAGGCCTGATTAAGCCTAATACACAGAATCAAATCAAATTAACAGTGTTTAAAGAAAAATAGAAAATATCTATCAGACAGACAAAGACTCCGCCACCACATTAGAGGCTAATTGATTCCTCTCAGCTACCTAATGCCACCTGTAGCCTCAAAACATTCAAATGAGGGCCAAGTTATGATCAGAAAAGAAGATATTTTCCTCAATAATGGCCGAACAGTTATTCCAAGCCAAACATAGTTATTGCAAAGATGACACAGAGCCTTAAAAGTCAACAAAAGCTCCACACCGAGCTTAATTCTTAATGTAAAACAATTAATACAGAGGAAATATTTGTAAACTTCTACATTGAGCCCCTCAAAGGCCGAGAAGTATTAATCTGTATTAATTGAACCTTGGAGATCTTTTATCCCATCCCACCTCCTCATTTCTTCTATAAATACTTTTGTAGAAGATGAAACAATGTTGGTTGCAGAACTTTGAAATATACGTGTGCTCGAAAATTTCTATGTGTAAATAGTGTTCAAAAGCTATTGAAGCTTTGTTTGTGATCTAATAAGCTAGGCTGAGAAGTGAAGATGCTTGCTGAACTGAAACATTCGACCTGAAGACTGTAACTGGTTTGACATCAATAACAAGTTCTTTCTTGGGATCCTGATCTATATCGTTGGTGAAGTGCTTCTTTCTGTGTATTTTTTTTCCTTTCATGTATGCCATTTTGTCCATTATTCTCTGATAAAGAACAACAAGCATAGAGTTAGGACTTACTGTTTACAATACCCTTCTCTAACTGATAAGCTTTATCTCAATGTTTTCCTTTGAATTGTTTATTTGAGAATGATTCAATACAATTTAAGAAGTTAGGTATGATGGCGTTCCCTCGTCCTACTATTTGATTTAAACATTGTTCTTGAATGTTATTTTCATTATCTGCTTAGTAAAGTTAGACTAGAAAAGTAATGGTGTGCCCTATTTCCTAGCTTCTTTCTCCAAAGGTAAATTCTGAAAGTTTCCCTTAGTGTTTGCTGAAAGCAGTCTAGATTTAAAAGTATCTTAACTGATCTTAAGTTTCACTTTGTTTCTCTTATGTGTTTTCATCCCTTCTTAAGGTAATTATACATATTACTGGATTGTTTGTCTATTGAGTTGGCTTTAATACAAACTTGCCCAAGAAATTTATGGTTAGCCCTGTCTTGGTTGGTTTTAAACAGTTACTTAAAAGGCTTTTCTTGTTTGAACAGACTGTTAAATCCTAGTTGAAATTAGTGTTTGTTTCCACCCTTTCAACACTCTTATTGTTTCCATTCCATAATTTTATCTCAAAAGATCTTGTGATATAGATGACTTTCCCCTTGGATCACTCTTGAAGTTGTTGCTCAATTAAAACCTTTTATGACTCCATATCCCAATGGAATAAAAAGCAACGTTATATCTATCTAATTAGCCAAATCTTGTTCTGATTGCTTGCAACTTCACACCTTTGAAACTCTTTTCATTTTAGGACTTTCCACTCAACTAGACATCATGCTCAACCATCCAAAATAAGCAAAAACCCTCGTTCTTCATAACTAGCCTAATATCACACATAAAACCTTTAAAGATAAATCAATCTTTGCACTTATTGGAGAGATCCCTCTCTAGATTCAGGAGGGCTAGATCCTAGAATCCCAAAGTGATTCAAGTGTTCTCTCTGCAGTTATGGTCTCACCAATATGTTGGAATTACGGGGAGCTAACATTTATGGTGACTTCGCTGGGGACTGAGTCAAAACTTCATCTTAGGTTCCCTTAAAGATTTCATAAGAACCCCCTGAGTACAAGCAGCCCTCTTCAAGAACTACTAAGCAATGGTAATCATGATAAAACTTGTTTGAATCAGTGGCAAACTAAGGAAACCTTAGGATTCTCATAAGCCCTTATCAAACCTTAAATGATTAGCTAGCTTAGCCATAAGAGTAGACTGTCTTCGTCTCATAATCGTAGCTAAGTTTTGAAACAGATTTAGAATACTCTTAGAAACCATAGGACTAAAAAATAACTCAGAAAACCCAAAAATATTTCAGATTGGTATCTAATAAACATAGTGGTGGACCATAAATCATTTTACCTCCAAAAGAGCTAAAAACTTCCACTTGGAAACTCCACAATCCTAAATAGACCTTAAGACTCCACTGGGAAGACCCATAATAATCATAACATCATTTAAACTCAGTTAGAAGGCTTTAGGATTAAATTTTTTTTGTTTGAAAGATCAGTTAGCCTCCTAAATATTTTCATATTTGGCTTAAATTTTCTTTTTTAGTTGGCTCCAAAAAACACAGCATAGTGGCTTCTAGAAAGATTCATACTACAGCCCACCCTGACCCTAATCCACCTGAGATAGTTGATAACCCTGAAATAATCCTTAGGAATTCTCCTAAGATTAAATATTCAACTATTTTCAGATCACCCTTGAAAGCTTATTCAGTTCCTGAAAACCTTGCAGCTCTTCAACAATCACAAGTTAACTTAAGAAATCCTTTTAGAACTAGGTCACTTGATGATTTAGATCAGCTAGATTTAGAGTCTTCACTTTCATCTCCAGAAACAAGTGAAAATCCTGGTAGCAGAGAAACAACACCACCAGATCTACATTTTCTTCACAATTTAGGTGTCTCTAATCCAAGATTAGCTCAAAAATCTATCCCTGGTCCATCCACATCTGATCATCCTGCATCCACTATCCAAATCACTCCACTCTAACCCACTTTTCCTCTTGTTAATCCACCTCTTGTAAATCCACCCCCACCACATATCATGGCAGCATGGTATGCTCCCTTAGTCCTTCCTATACCCTTATTCAATCTTCCATAGGACTATCAGTCCAAAATACCATTGTATGATGTCAGTAATGCTACTATTGTGTCACAACATGTGGATAATATGAATGACTACTTTGACAGAAATGAAATTGATGATGAATCTGTCAAACTTAGACAATTTTCTCAAATTTTAGGGGGAGAAGTAAGAAAATGGTTTAAAGGCTTAACCCCTCACAATATTAATGATATCCAAGCCTTCCATTAGCAATTCTTAAACAAATAGGAAGTGAAGAATAATCCTCTCCAAATACTTTCTGATTACAAGAATCTCCACAGAAACATTAGGGAAAGTGTACAAGCCTATTGCGCTAGGTTTAACAATGTTTATAATGCCCTTTCCCCAGACCTAAAACCTCCACAAGGCTCAGCTTTAAACAAGTTTCCTGAAGGATTTGATCTTGAGATGGCCTATTAGCTGAGAGAGAGAGATCCACTAACCCTTGAAGATATGAAAAAATGGGTTATTGCTATGGAAGTTAACTTGATGGAGAAAAGATCATGAATGAGGAATGAGAAGAAAGTGTCCTTTAAGGAGGAATCTACACCTTCCGCTTCTAGCTCAAAAATGGAGAGAATGATGGAGGAGATGATGAAGAAAATGGGCATACTTGAGAGAGCTCAAGCAAATCAAAACCAAACAGCTCCTCAAAACAGAAATCAAAACCGGAATCAGAATTTTAGGAGAAATCAACCTCAAAACAGACCAAGGGAGGATGATCAACAGATCACTCCTCCTTTTCATCAAAATTATGTAAGCAAGGTTGAGGAAACATTAAAGAAAACAGAGGAAGATGATATTAACATTCTAGGAGTAGATAATGATGACTTTGAAGTTCATTATGATAGAAAACAAGGTCTATATACACCATATGATGACAAAAGAGATGAGGATGAAAGTTATTATCAAGACATGGAAAATGTTATCATAGAGTCTTAAAAGGAATATGACCTTAAAATTAAAACCAATGAAGAAACTCCCAGAGCCAAAACCTCTAAAAAATCTTCACAAAACAACACTGTAAATAAACCCAAAATTGTAAAACAGAAGGACAAAACAGTGGCTGGAAATTCTAATAAAGGTAAAGAAAAATGCACTCAAAGCAACGCAAAACAGAGTGCATACCTTAGTAGTGTTAGCACCTCAGCTAATACTCCTATTAAAACAATTTTGAAAAATATAAATAGAGCAAATCATAAAACATATTTTGCGGACAGAGTGGCAGTTAATAAGGCTGAAACAAGCACTTCAAAGAATCAGATTCCTTTTAGCTTGGAGCAGGAAATTTCCAGAATTAAAATCTCTATTCCCCTGACTAAGTTAGCTACTCATAATTTATATAGATCTCAAATTTTGAAGGCTTTTAACATAGAAGAGAATAATGACACTATCAATCTTAACGATGACCACCTAGAGCTCATTTTTGGTCCTAAGATTGAAGGTAGATATCAAGAGGGACATGTTCCTCCTTTTTATGTAAGTTTAAATGTTCATGACAAAATTTTGCACAACGCTATGAAAAATTTTGAAGCCTCTCACAATTTAATGCCCAAAGCTGTAATGGATAGCCTAGGCCTTGAAATCACCCGACCTTACAAATACCTTTACTCCTTTGACTCAAGCAGAGTGAAATGTTTAGGTTTAATTAAAGACCTTTGTGTTAAATTAGCACAGATTCTAGCCAAATGTTTAGTCATGGATATTGTTGTGGCTGATGTGCCCCCAAAATATGGTATGTTGTTATCTAGGTCTTGGGGAGCTAAGTTACAAGGGACTATGCAGATGGACATGACATATGCGACCATTCCTATTTTCAATCAGACAAGAAGACTTTACAGGGAGTCACATATGCAGTACATGGTTACTAGCCAAGACAGACCACAAAACTCTCGTCTGTATTCTGTAAATAAAGGCCTCGATTATTTTATCCTGTTTAACGATGAAACATTCAGTGAACAAGTCACTTTAACTGAATTAATGGTCGATAGAGAGAAGGAGGTAGACACCACAGAAGTGTCAAAGAAGTTTGTTGAACCCATAAACTACAGCAAAAAACACATAGGTCTTGAGCTACAAGTCGTGTGTCCTTTGCTTTCAAACCTTGGTAGTCAAGAAAGTAACCCTCAATGCAGTAAAAAACCTGAGGAGTTAAAACAAATTCAACTAAGTGCTAGTACTCAACAATAATCTGAAAGCACTTTAGTTGAAAATGACAATAACCAAACTGATAAACCTAGGCTTACATTTGTTGAAGAAACTAGGAGCCAAAAGAATAAAAGTACATGAGGATTCAGAATTAATTATTAGGCAAGTCAACAGGGAATACAATGCTAATCACCCTAGAATTAGAGCCTATCGAAATGATGTCGTGGATTTATTGAAAACTTTTGAGGAATCCAAATTGATTTATGTCCCAAGGAGAAAGAATAACATGGCCCACAGTTTAGCTTTTGCTGCTAGAACATGATTAAAGCCATATGAAACCAATTATTGTACAACTCGAATTAAATTCAGACCAACTGTCCCTAATAATGAGAAATATTGGCAAGTTTTTGATGGAAACAAACAAATAGAAGACTTCATGAAGTTCAGAAATGAATTTGAACTACCCAGTTCGAATTCATACTATGAAACAGATTGCCCTAGTGAAGAAAATTTTCTTGATGAAGAAGAAAAATCTCCTGAGGATGCTGATGTAAATATTTTGTCAAAAAAACTTGATAACACAACAGAGATGATTACAGAGTTAGAAACAAAGGATTTAGAAACCTTGCAGTCTAAAAATCAAAGTTTACCAAAGGGTCTGGCCCCTTTATAAGAGTTGTTTGATTTCAACGATGTGGCCAAGAAGCCAAAACTGGAGCCTGTAGAAATTGAAGTTGAAGAGTGTAATATAGGCAGTGAACAAAAAACAATGATGATCAAACTGTCTAAGACTTTACCAGCTCACATTAAACTCAGATACATAGAGCTGTTTAAAGAATTTTCTGATGTTTTTGCATGGAGTTATGAGGATCTGAAATCCTATGACACTGAAATAATTCAACAAAAAATTCCTCTCAAGGAAAACCGAAAGCCATTCAAATAGAAGTTGCGTAAAATAAACCCTGTTCAGTTACCTTTGGTTGAGAAGGAAATCAATAAAATGTATGAAGCTGGCATTATTGTCCCTATTAGATATTCTGAGTGGGTGTCTAATCTGGTGTCAGTTAGGAAGAAAATGGGAGAGATTAGGCTTTGTATAGACTTTAGAGACTTAAAAAAAGCTTCACTGAAAGACAAATACCTTTTACCCAAGATGGACCATATTTTACAAAGGGTAGTTGGTTCTAAAAGAATTTATTTGCTTGATGGCTATTCAGGATACAATTAGATTTTAGTTCATCCTGATGACCAATTAAGATAGCTTTTACTACACCTTGGGGCACTTTCATGTATGTGAAAATTCCCTTTGGTTTAATGAATGCTAGTGAAACATTCCAAAGAGCCATGGACATTGCATTCTTGGAGGACTTGGGCTACTTCATCATTATTTACCTTGATGATGTTACTGTTTTTTATAAAACAGATGAAGAGCACTTAGAACATTTGAGAACAGTTTTCGAGAGATGCAGGAAGTTTGGGATATATTTAAACCAAAAGAAAAAAATGTTTGGTCTCCAAGAAGGTAAACTTCTTGGGAACATCATTTCAGAAGAGGGGATTAAGATAGACCCAAAGAGGATTGAGGCCATATTGCAAATCTCTCATCTTCAAAACATCAAGTAATTACAATATTTCATTGGAAAGATTAATTTCTTGAGAAGGTTCATACCCAACTTGGCTGAGCTACTTAGAAGCATTAAAAACATGCTGAAGAAGGAGCAAGGGGTTAAATGGACCTTGGAAGCAAAGAATTCCTTTGAGCTGGTTAAATAAGCGTTAACCAAAACACTAGTCCTAATAAGTCCTAATTTTTCAAAATATTTTTATATTTTTTTATTTCCATCAGAACATACAATAGTTGTTGTCCTATTGCAGAAAAACCCACAGGGACAAGGGTAGCCTATTGCATTCTTTAGCAATGCTTTGAGGGATGCCCCTCTGAAGTACAACATTATGGAGAAGCAATCTTTTGCTTTGGTCAAGGCTTTAAAAGACTTTAGAGTATACATCTTTCACTCACACATCATTGTCTTTGTTCCAAATTCAGTTGTGAAAGACATTCTAACATAGGACCCAGATGGTAAGAGAGGTAAGTGGATTGCGGTAGTACTTGACTATGATTTGGAAATCAAGCCCAATAAACTCATCAAAGGCTAAGGTCTAGCTAGATTAATGGCTGAATCCAATTTTGAAGTTCTTGATATTAATATGATAAATGCTTTGGATGAACAAGAGGAAGTCTCAACTCCCATTGTTGAAGACCATTTTATGAATTCCTCTTGGTATGTTGATATTATTTATCTTTTGCTTAATTTGAACACACCTCCTGGTTTATCAAAAAAAAAGGGAAGGTTTTTAAAGTTAAAAGCTGTAAACTATTGCATTATAGATAAATGTCTTTATTGGAAAAATGCAAGTGGGATATTGCTTAATTGTTTGTCAGAGTATGATGCAGAGAAGGTTAAGCATGAGTTCCATGAAGGAGAATGTGGAGGCCACCTCTACTAGAAGACAACATCCAACAAAATCTTAAGAGTTGGTTACTATTGGCCCACTCTCTTTCTTGATGTACACAAGATGATAATTGCCTGTCATAAATGCCAACTTTTTGAAGGAAAAAGAAAGTTGTTTCCCTTACCTCTGCATCCAATCACTGTTGAAGCCCCTTTTCAATAGTGGGGACTTGACTTCATAGGAGAAATCCATCCACCCTCATCTACTCAGCATAGATGGATTCTCACTGCCACAGACTGCTTCACCAAATGGATAGAAGTCATCCCTTCTAGGCAATCCAATGATTCTATCATCATAAAATTCATGGAGACACATATCCTCTCTAGATTTATCTGTCCTAGGAAGATCATCACTGATAATGCAACAGCATTTGGATCCAAGAATATGGTTGAATTCTGTCACAAATATCAGATAACATTGGGGCATTCCACTGCTTATTACCCTCAAGGTAATGGAATAGCAGAATCCTTAAACAAAAGTTTGGTGAACATAATCAAGAAGTTGTTGGAGGACAACAAGAAGTCTTGGCACACAAAGCTAGTTAATGCACTATGGGCTGACAGATTGACATTGAAGAAATCTATTGGCATGTCACCCTACCAACTTGTGTATGGTACAGATGAAATTGTTCCAACTAGCCTTGGGGTACCAGTTATGAATTTCATTCAAGAATTTCAGTTTAAATACAATGACATGATCAGAAGGACAAATCAGACTATTCATCTTCAGCAAACTAGAGAGAAGGTTTATAACAAAGCATTGCAAAAACAGGACAGCATCAAAAAGATTTTTGACAGAAGAACCAAGGCCAACAATTTCAATATTGGGGACAAATTTTTAAAGTGGGACTCAAGGAGAGAAGACAAGGGCAAGCATGGGAAATTTGACAACTTATGGATTGGCCCTTACTTCATTCATTCTGCTGCTAGTAACAATGCCTTTCTCTTGCAGGAGTTGAATGGAGCTGAACTGTTTGGGGGTCCTGTCAATGGAAGGATGCTCAAGCATTACTTCTCTTGATCTTGTCATGTTTTTAAAGCCTTTTTATCTTTTTTCTCATTATAAATATTTCATCAATCATTGCATTCAAAGTTACAAAAGTAAAAAATACAAAAACAGTAAAAGAAAGAAAATATGGCAGAATTGTAAAAACAATAAAGGTACAGCCCCATACCAAAAAAGAGAAACAAAATCTGAAAGTGTGCAAGATTAAATGCCACTCCTAAGAAACACACTTCTAGTTATTCATACAGCCTAATCATGACTACTTAGTTTTAAATTGACTACTGATAGGTTAGTGAATTCGATTTTCCAAACAGTTTAATCTTGGGTTATCAGTTAGGAAGATTAGGACAGAAATTAAAGGTTCAAACATGCTCAAAATCTGAACCTAAGTTTCCAAAAGAAGAATGAATCCTATATGTTTTAATTTTGAGTCAAAAAATAGAGGTAAAACTGGTCCTAATCAGCCCAAAACCTGAACCAGAAAACAAGGGAAAAAAAGCTCAAATAAACTCAAAAACAGAGCTGAAGAAAAGAGAAGGTTGTGCTTCGAATTTTCAGATTTTAAGCCTTCCATTTTGATTTAATTTTCTGTAAAATAATTATCTATGTTCAGCTTGTTTTGTATGCCATAGATCAACAACACGTTAGATAGTTCAATCCTGACTTGTATGCTTTTAAATTTTTTTCTTAGAAATTAGTGAATAAAAATTTGTTAGACTGTTTAATCCTAACAAATTAGTAGATTAGGTAGAGAAGCTGATGGAGTCAACTGTTTAATCTGAGTTGATGGAGAAATAAGAAGTAGAATTAGATTAGTTTTATTCTTTCAAAAGAATAAAATGTTGATAAAAGAGTTTGCCAATCCAAGTGCACTCTGAAAAGAAGAAAAAATGTTAGATCAGTAGGATTGGGTAGGTAGAAAGCTTGTTGGATAGATATCCATTGTTTTTCCATGGCTTCTAATATTTTTAGAGCAAAAGAAGATCATCCAAGTGAAGAAAAAAGCAGGCCAATGGATGATGCATTGATCAGCCCCCCAGAGAACGCAAGTCTGAAGTTCTTGATGCCTTCAAGAAGGCACCATCCCCATGTGGAGCGACTGTTAGCCACCTATAAAAATTTTCATATCAAATGGTGGCTAAATCATTTTTTTGAGCCTTCAAGAAACAAGTTTTATTGCAAAATTGTTATCTCTTAAAGTCTTATGAAGACATCATTTCTTTTTATTAAATCTTCACTGTTGTTTCCCTTTTTGAACTCAAAAATTCTACTGTTTTCCATGAAGAAAAGACTGCTGCAAAACTCCATTTTTCCCCTCCCTCCACTCAAAACTAAGCTTCATTTTATTCCCTTTTTCCCCATAAAATTCCTCTATTTTTCATGTATTCCCTTCTTCCCTTCATAAAATCCTTTTTATAAGGTTTAAAACTCATTTTTGAACCTTACCGAAACCCCCAAATCCATCAAAAAACCTTGAAAATTTCATAAAAAATAAGTTTTTTAACTATGGGCCTAAGCCCCTTTGGGCTAAGTCCTAAACCACTTCCCCACATATGCACATGCCCTAGAACCAGGCACTAGACCCATAGGGTGCTTATCGCATCGGAAATAATCAGAGAGTGCAAGTCTTTTGGCTTTTATGAAACCTCCGATGGGATTGGCCCTTTTTATATAACCCCCAATCCCTTTGCTGCTTCATATAACCGCAGAGCCCGGAATCGGGCGCTAAAATTTGTGAATAAACCATTCCCGATCACTTTTTCCCTTTTTAAATTCATAAAAACCCATTTTCCTAAGTTTTATTCTAAACCCGCCAGTTCAATGTTTTGAGTGATAAGGACCGTTGATTTAATGCCAGTCGATGATCCAAAATTTCTCGCATCAGAGATTTTCTAAATGGGTAGATTGAAAACGCCTCTCCATTGTTCCGATGCGATTGGCCCTTTATATGTTTGAACCCCGGTCCCTTTACCTTTTTTCATATATCCGAAGGCCCCGTAATAGGGCGCTAAGCATTGAATAAAAACCCTCCCGATGCATGTTTTCCCTTTGTATTTAATTTAAAATCTAATTTTTATGTTTTATAAAGAAGCCTTCCATTCATTGGTCGAAGCCCTTCTCCACCGTTAATCTTGAGCCAATCAATGGCTAGCACAATCTCACATCAGGAGATTTCCATTGGCGCGTTAGATATTTTATTCACCCCCCCCAATTGAACTCCTCCGATTCATCCTCCATCGTCGATCTGATCTGCAGATCGAAGACCCACAGTCAATCGCACTGGTGCCCATTCAACCTTTTCCCTTGCCGATCGCGAAAGTTTCGATTACATCTAGGCCATCCACGTGTCAAGATCCGACGGCCCAGATTTAACCCCTCAACCTTTGTTAAAAACATGAAGCCCTGCTTTATAAGGTTATTTGAGGAGATCTCCGCCGTTGATCTCTGCATATCAACAACCCATATTAACCCATCCTCCAATTTGTATATTGTTCCATTTAAATCTAGATTAAATCTCCATCGTTGATCGTTTACATCTAATGGGCCAGATTAATCCTGACAGGCCCAACTCTTGTAGGTCCTGCCTTCCTTCAGATTTGATCTCAGCAGTCCATCTTTCATCTGAAGGCTCAGATTGAAACCACTTATGCTCTGCCCCACTTTTTATCTCCCATCCACCTGTCCTACATCGCGCTCACTCCCCACCGTTGGATTGGAGGTCACAGATCTAATGGCCAACACGTATTTTCACGTAGATTTATGCCCGAGCGTTAATTCTCAGAAATCACACGATATGGGCAGTTTTGAAATGCCACGTGTCGCCTGATAATGCATATCGCATTCGAAAATTGAAAACTACCTATTCCCCTTTTGGCCGCACGATACTGCTGGTTTTCCAACCTAAAACTGCTTTCCCCTTTTATATGGAATTTCACCGCATTCTCTCCCCGCCATTGATCTCTGCAGATCAATGGCTCAGAGTCAATTTGGACTTTACACTATCACCCTCTGCCATACACCAAGGGATTTCATGATCAACCACAACAGTTGATCTTTAAGGCCTATCTGATCTAATGGTTTAGGATCATCCGCAAAACCCCAATTTTCCTCCTTGCCTTTTTCATTGCTGATTAAGGTTTTAACCCCATTTCTTCACATTTTCCGCCATTACATAATATATGTGACCCCTTCACATTATTATTTCCATGATTGATTTTGACCGTCAATCAACCCAGATCAACAACATGGACTTAATCCTATGCACCATTCAATCAACTGCCTCCTTCTCACCCTCGCAAGAAAATTTCCACCGTTGGATGCTTTCATCCAATGGCTGCGACCTAATTCGCAAACTCTGAAGCATTCAAACAAATAAATACGTAGGATTTATTAATATTTCTTTGTTTATGCAGGTTTCAAATGTTTTTCAAATGTTTTAAAATGAAAATAAAAGTCGAGGATGACGATCCTCCAGCCTTTTGTTTGTCAAATAGATTGTTCCACAGGGTTGAAACACCACGTTTGCTGGTGTCTCATGAACGATGGCAGCTCTATAAAGCCCCTTTCGCACCTGCACATCAACAAGACACAACAATTCTTAATTGAAATAGAGAGTATCAGTATTGAAGGTCATATCAAACCAGAACTAAAGAATTGAAGGTTAAATCCCAGTTTTGGTGGATTACGGCTAAGATCGACAATCAAAAGCCTAATCTGCTAAATTTAACACAGTTAAAGAGCAGAAGACAGATTTTAGGCCTGATTAAGCCTAATACACAGAATCAAATCAAATTAACAGTGTTTAAAGAAAAATTGAAAATATCTATCAGACAGAGAAAGCCTCCACTGCCACATCAGAGGCTAATTGATTCCTCTCAGCTACTTAATGCCACTTGTAGCCTCAAAAAATTCAACAAAGGGCCGAGTTATGATCAGAAAAGAAGATATTTTCCTCAATAACAACCGAACAATTATTCCAAGCAAAACAAAGTTATTGCAAAGATGACACGGAGCCTTAAAAGTCAACAAAAGCTCCCCACTAAGCTTAATTCTTAATGTAAAACAATTAACATAGAGAAAATATTTGTAAAATTATCCATCGAGCCCCTCAAATACCGAGAAGTAATAATCTGTATTAATTGAACCTTGGAGATCTTTTATCCCATCCCACCTCCTCGTTTCTTCTATAAATAATTTTGTAGAAGATGAAACAATGTTGGTTGCAGAAATTTGAAATATACTTGTGCTCGAAAATTTCTATGTGTAAATAGTGTTCAGAGGCTCTTGAAGCTATATTTGTGATCTAATAAGTTAGGCTGAGAAGTGAAGATGATTGCTGAACTGAAACATTGGACCTGAAGACTGTAACTGGTTTGACATCAATAACAAGTTGTTTCTTGGGATCCTGGTCTATATCACTGGTGAAGTGCTTCTTTCTGTGTAATGTTTTTCCTTTCATGTATGCCATTTTTTCCATTATTCTCTGATAAAGAACATCAAGCATAGAGTTAAGACTTACTGTTTACAGTACCCATCTTTGACTAATAATCTTTATCTCAATGTTTTCCTCTTAATTTTTTATTTGAGAATGATTCAATATAGTTTAAGCAGTTAGGTACGTTGGCGTTCCCTCGTCCTATTGTTTGTTTTAAAAAATTTTCTTGAATGTTATTTTCATTATCTTCTTAGTAAATTTAGACTAGAAAAGTGATGGTTCTAGCTTCTTTCTCCAAAGGTAAATTCTAAACGTTTCCCTTAGTGTTTGCTGAAAGCAATCTAGATTTAAAAGAATCTTAACTGATCTTAAGTTGCACTTTGTTTCTCTTATGTGTTTTCATCCCTTCTGAAGGTAATTATGTGGATTACTGGATTATTTGTTTATTGAGTTGGCTTTAATACAAACTTGCCCAGGAAATTTATGGTTAGCCTTGTCCTGGTTGGTTTTAAACAGTTACTTAAAAGGCTTTTCTTGTTTGGACAGACTGTTCAATCCTAGTTGAAATTACTATCCATTTCCACCCTTTCAGCACTCTTATTGTTTCCATTCCATAATTTTATCTCTAAATATCTTGTGATATAGATGACTTTCCCCTTGGATCACTCTTGAAGTTGTTTCTCAATTAAACCCTTTTATGACTCCATAGCCCAATGGACTAAAAACCAACATTATATCTATCTAATCAGCCAAATCTTGTTCTGATTGCTTGCAACTTCACACCTTTCAAATTATTTTCATTTTAGGACTTTCCACTCAACTAAACATCATGCTCAACCATCCAAAATAAACAAAAACCCGCGTTCTTCATAACTAGCCTAATATCACACATAAAAACTTTAAAGATAAATCAATTTTTTGCACTTATTGGAGAGATCCCTCTCCAGATTCAGGAGGGATAAATCCTAGAAATCCAAAGTGGTTCAAGTGTTCTCTCTACAGTTCTAGTCTCACCAATCTGCTAGAATTACGGGGAGCTAACATAACCCACAACTATTTCACTTCCAATAGCACTTGAACTACCCGTCCTAACTCATACTTCCGCGCTTCGCTCACACTCATATTTCCAATCGTAACTTAACTATTCTATGAAATCTTGCTAGCAATCACTACTAGTAACGATTATTTAAGGACGACCACCTTGAGTATAACAGAATTGCAGGATACTCTAGAAGACAGGTAAATTAATTCCATCTAGAGACCCATCCCACCACTATACTCCCCCTGCCTTTCTAAACTTCTCCTTTTTCTCTATCTCAACCTTCCCCTCATTTAAGTCTCACCTGGACTATGACTAATTTCCTTTATTAATGCTTCCCGGCTTATTTAGTCTTTAATACGTACTAAAATCTACATCATATGAGCCACCAGGATTAGCAGTTAATATTCACATAAGAATATAATTGATATATGAGCCTCAGTTCCATTCGAGTCATAATTATAAGGCAGGATTTCATTCATTGGCCATCATTTCATTAAAAACAGAAACCCCAACTTCTATAGTTTATTCACATCCTTATCTAGGCCATATCCACCAATAGTACCAGCAACTGGAATTGGATCGTCCAGAAATGGAATTGAATCATTCAGAGGGATAAAGCAATAAAATGAGTATTTGAAGATGGATATGGAACTGTATATATATTTATATATGGAACATTTGTATATGAAGATGGATCTAAAGCATTGGAAGATGGATATGTGGCATGTGAATAGTGAGTTTAATTACTATAATAGAAGGGAGCACTAGAAAAGAAACTCACTGACTGTCGTGAGGCAAGCCATTGAAGATATAATTGCTTGGGTGGGTGGCAAGAAGTGTGGTAGGAGGCTATTTGACTGAGGTAACCAGATCTTAGCCTGCTCCCTGACTTATAGTAGTAATTACTTATAGTATTAGTTTCAAATGGCAAAGAATAAGGTGGAATAATCTCGGCTTTAGATAGCCAAAGAGCTACCATAGCTACCATACGTAAATAGTCAGTCAGGGTAAGGGTATGAGACAATGTCATTCATATAGTAAACCAGAGCATCAATTCAATGAAATATAACTAGTGATACACTAGTTCCAAGCTTGCCCACTCAACGGAAGTAGGTCTGAACAAAGGAAGCCACAAAAAACCACCCAACCTCATGTGGTATGGTATTGTGAAATGAGCTCGAAAACATGAACCCAACCATTTACCTTAAGGTGAACACTGAAAGGTAAGGCTAATTGGCTTCACTCTGGCTTTACTTGTTACCCTACTTCCCGTTGTGGTAACCCTGACCTGTGAGGTTAACCCTCGACTTCACGTAGTTATGGGTAGTAATGAAATGATCATGCTACCTGGCTGGTGTTTGGATATATGCCCATTCTTGTCAAAACGAACAAATGGTTTTTTCCATGGATGAACAGAAACCTATGTAGATCCACATTGAACCCTAAGGGGGAAGGAGGTTTATGGTTGTTGGTCACCATCGAGCTCCCTATGTGAATATAGACTCTCTTCCTTCTCCTAACTTGAGTGTATTGAGCCATGCCCCCATACATATCACATTGGATCTACTATCCACATACATATTGATCTACTTATCATTGGGAAATGGCCCATACGGGACCTTAATGCCAAATATATATTAGAAACTTCTTTCACTTTGACTTAATTTTTTCTCATCTCCCCTTGGCGGAGCTTTTTGACAATATCCCTATGAGATTTTCCATTTGACCTTGGCAGAGGTTCTTCAACCTTTACTTCCTATTTTCTCATTTTTCCCTGGTGGAGGTTTGGAATATTGAGCTAGGAATCATAATGAATTTGATGGAAGAAATAGAACGAAAATACAACCTAAAATATTAAGCATCAAAAGAATGAACCAAACAGAAGCATGCATCATTTTCTCATATCATCTATGAGCATGTCGCATAAGATCTTGCCTGCTCTAATCTAAACAACTTCCCCTTCATCAACTCATAAGCTCGGAGATGGAGCTAAGTCCGGATTCAACAGCATGAACTTAGATTTAGCATGGCCCTAGATTTATCTCCCCAACCAAACCCCATAATCCCAATCCCTCAGCTAGCCATGTGGATGCTCATAAGTAAAGGATTTTTTTATGCCCCCCATACCTCCTAAGAGTTCTAAAGGCAAGTGGTACGAACATGCCTAGCTCTGAAGGTTTATAGGTTGTATGCACTTAAATAGAAGGCAAGTAGCATATCGAGTTCATAGTCTTCCATATTGACCATGATTTAAGCAAGTGTTTTCAAAGTCATATCCTAGTTCTGAAGCCCGTTCATCCATCCCATCAACTCCAATGGCAGCAGTAACAGGGAATACAACAACAACAGCTATAGGGAACACAATGAAGGTTAATTACCTGATACCTAATGCTCTACATCTCACAACTATCCCTAACATATAAGCTAATCCTCACAATACTCTTACCCTAAATGCTACTATATATAGCGTACTACAGCCAGGGAATAAAGGAACGTGGAAGAGATAGACTACAACAATACAATGAAGCCCAATACAACCACAAGGGATAATTAGAGGACAGATGAGAAAAGGTCATCATTGAAGGTATTTGATCCAATAAAGAATGATTAAAGGAGTCAGTGAGCTGATTGAATTCATGTAAGGTGATTCCTTCAAATAATTCCAGGGGGGGCATATAAGAGGAGGATTAGGCGGGACAGAGAGCCTTTACCCTCTTCATTTTCTTTGGTTGGGTTTGTTTCGGGTAAGGCATAGAGCTATGAGAGGGTGGGGCAGGGCAGGTAAACAAAAAATGTGTAATATCATAGGTAATGTCTCAGTTGGGATAGGCCTCTCCTCTATGGTGGTGATAACATAATGTGTGTCTAGGTTCTAGATAGTTAAGTGTGCTTAGATACACAATAAATTGTATCTAGCTCTAGTGAGGCAAGTAAGAGAGCAGATAGGGTGTCTGCCTCGCCCCATAGGTATGGGAGAAAACATGGTTTGAGCTCAAAAAGTTTAAGTTGAGTGGATGCTCCCCCACTTTTGAGTGACAGTTGGGAAAGCAGCTGTCAAATAAGAAATCCTTAAATGTGCCTTTATAATTGTTTTTTATATAATAATTTTTTTTCCTATTGTTACTATTATCATTATATTTATCAATATTAATTTTAAAATTGATATTAAATATTTACTATTAAAGTTTATCATGGTATTTCAATCACATTTTATTAATGTGAATGTGCATGTCATTGATATATGTTTACAACATTTATCAATATCAATTTATTGTTATATATTTATGAATATCAATTTTAAAATTAATATCAAATCTATATTATCAATGCTAATTGTGATATTTCAATCACATTTATAATGTGGTTGTACATGTAATTGATATATGTCTACAACATTTAAAAAGCACATTTATTAATGTGGTTGTGCTTGTTGAATCTTGGAATAAGAAGAAAAGGTTGAATTTGTTGAAAAGAAAGCAGATATTAGACAATATAATACATGATCAAGAAATCATTCACTCCCTTAATGTTTAGAAAAAAATAGTTATTATTATGCAATTGGACATTATTAAGGTGTATGAAAAGCTATATTGTGTATATCTCGTGGGCCTTCTAAAATATTTTGGCTTTAGGTAAGGTTGGATTGAGTGTTTAATGTCACTCGTCACTTCCACCAATTTTTCCATACTGGTCAATGGGGCCTCAACATAGCCTTTCTTCTCAAATTGAGGCCTTAGACAATGAGACCCTCTATCTCCTTTACAATTTTTACTAGCCATGGAAGGCCTTAGTAGAGCCATTCTATGAGCAAATTCCATAGGGGAGCTTAAAGGATTACATCCTTATGTAGAATTCAAGCCGACCACCCACCAAAAATTTGTGGACGACACAATGCTACATGGAATCCCATCAGTCAAGGAGGAAAATACCTACAAACAAATCCTAAATGATTTTATTGTTGCCTCATGTATGGAATTCAATCATTCCAAATACATGGTCTTATTTTTTAATACCCATATTGTTGTATAGAGAAATATTTCTCGCATCTTAGGCTTTGAAAGGAAATAACTATCGTCAAAGTACCTAAGAGTCCTTATAATTGACAAAGTGAGAAAGAAAACCACTTGGGAGACCCTAATCAAAAAATTACAATGCAAGGTCAGTTGGTGGACCTACAAGGATCTCAACCTAGCTAGTAGATTGGTGCTAACCATATCGGTTTTGCAATTTATCCCTGCATTTCTATTATCAGTTCTCCCAACTATGAAAGGTGTCCTCAACAAAATCAGAGAAATCCAAAGAATGTTTTTTGTGGAACGGGGTAGAGGAATAAAACAAGTGGGTGCTGGAAAGTTGGGAAAAATATTGTAATTTCAAATATTAGGGCGATCTAGTCCTTCTTGACCCAAAAGCGTTGAACGTAGCCCGTGGAGAAAAACTATGGTGGCGGTGGATTAAACATGTTAACCTCCCCTGGACTTCATTTTTGAAGGCCATATATGCTCAACATTTTCATCCTGAAGCTTTAATCATGTTTAATGATAGAAGGATGGGATCTGCCACATGGAACATGGCCTGGAATATTAAAGGTTTGATACAAGAGAATTTTTTATGGGAGATTTGCAATGGAAGAAAACACTAATTTGGGAAGATGCATGGTAGCAGGAATATAAATTACCATGACAATAATGAATGGAAATACGGGAGATACTACAAGAATAACGTAAAAAAACAGTTCGTCAATATTTGGGCCTTTGGGGAACCATCAAGAAAAGAGATGGTGGAAAAAACCAAACAAATTCACACATAAACCACTAGCCCAAATTGACCAACGTCTCAATCAACATCTTAAACTAAGAAGGATTCTCCAATTGGAAGATTAGGATGAACTTCGATAGGGAAGACATTAAGGTGGCCATTTTATCTTAAAGGAAGCACAGAAATATCTCACAGAGAATCAACCATACATTGAGGCGATGAATTGGAATAAGATATGGTCATATCTCCAGTGGTCGAAAATCAAAATTTTCAATTGGTTAGTAGTGCACAGAAAAATTCTTACTTGGGAAAATCTCTGGCACAGGGGCTTTTTAGGACCCTCACGATGTGGATTATGCCAAAAAAGGATGAAACAACAAATCATATCCTAAAAAACTATGAATACACAACCACAATATGGGACTGGGTTTCTCAGGTCTTTCGACAAATATACAGACAACGGGAAAATATGAAGGTGACTTTAAACAATTGGAGATGATAAATTCTCTAAGATAAAGGGGTTAATATTTTTTGGAGTCTCATTCCT
This sequence comes from Pinus albicaulis, assembly GCA_034641835.2. Taxonomy (NCBI): domain Eukaryota; kingdom Viridiplantae; phylum Streptophyta; class Pinopsida; order Pinales; family Pinaceae; genus Pinus; species Pinus albicaulis. Next base: position 9,348 of record JAXQQM020073135.1, on the reverse strand, counting down.
AGTTTCATGATCTAGGAAATATGGAAAGAGAGGAACCCGTAGATATTCCAAGAAAAATCCCCCCCAGGGTCTTCATTGATCACCCAAATCATCCACAAATTACAAGAAATAATCCTCACTTATGAGGTGCGAAATGAAAATGATAATTCTATAGCACAAGAAAGTGGAACCTTGGAGACTCTAAGTATGAAATGAATCCAACCTCTGCCTCATAGTAGAAAAGAACAAAGAGTTCAAGGCATGGGAGAGACCTAGACACCTCTAGAGGCAAGCTTTCTAAAGTTAAACATTAACAGAGCCTCAAAGAGAAACCTGGGTCATGTTGTTGCAAGAGGGGCAATACGAGACAACATTGGAAAAATCCTAAAAATTTACTACTCAAGTCTGGGTATGGTGACGAACAACCCATTAGAATTTATGGTTCTAGAACAAGGGCTAGACGTGTTGATCAAATCTAATTTCCAGCACTACACAATAAAGGGAGACTCCACTGTGGATCCAACACGGGGAAGGTGAAAAAACACTAGTGGTTGAGCCAAATCATTTATAGGATCCATAAACACTTGGATCACATGATGAATCTCAAGTTTCACCTCATTCACCTTTCTACCACCAAAATGGCATACAAGTTGGTGAATGAAGAAGAAAATAAGTTGGAAGAACACGATGTTTATGAATGGGAGGAGGTCAGATCAAGTCTACTCAAGGATGAATGTGATACCATAACAGAGCTGGATATGAAGGGGTGTGATCAAACATGGAAAAACACTAGAGAGAATGGTACACACTCTGGGGGGACAAACCCCAAGAATCGTTTAATGATTATTGGGATGTGGATGACATAACTAGCTTGTAACCAACAGAAGGTACGATCGTTACATCAAAGTGGCATTGGATTTATCCAGAAAATCAATACATGGAGATTAAGGGAAGGTGAGGTGGCAGCTAATGAGGGTACACTCCTGAGAATGAATACCCCTATCTCCAAGAAAAATAGTGATTATAAGCCAAGGAGTAGATGCTCATAGTTAAGCCCTATATAAAATCATATGATAATGAATAGATCTTGGTTGGAGAATACTCGGGGGAGGACGTGGTGCACACATATGAACTTATGCGAGTTATCACACCTCAATATGGCAATAATGGCTGAAATAAGAAATTTGCAGCATAGTAGGGACTATGATAGTTGGCCACATAATTCTATTTATTACCCCTCTTCCTAGCTTCTCATTCATAATGTTTTGTGATTCCTAAAATAAAACTAAATTTATTTTGTTGAAAGGAATAATGATTCACCATATGATCTCAATATGGGAAAACTAGTTTTGATGTGCTAGCTCCCTCATCAGTTAAATAAAAATGTGTTTAGGATCCTCTAAAGTTAGCCAATTGTGAAGGGGTTTATGTGCCAAGTTTTAAGTGTCTCGATGAGAAATTTATGAGTTAATTAGCATTTAAAAACTCATGTACAGTAAATAAAATGCATATAACTAACACACAGCATACACATTACACAATAGTTGATAACAGAGTTCACCCCTCCTGGAATACATCTCCATGGACTTGGTTCAACAGGTTAGGCCCTCTTGGGATTAGTGGTCAAATGTCTGATTAAATGCATCTACAATGCCCCAATGTCTTTGAAACCTGCTCGATTAGATTCAGAAGACCCAAAAACCTAAAAATACACTATTGAATCTATGAAAATGGTTTCCAGCTGATCTAGGCTTGACCTCCTCTCCTGGTGGCCTTAAGCTTATTTAATATTCAAAGTGGGAAAAAAAAAATCAGGATTGCTATAGTATGTGAGAATAGCTATGGATTGGCCTATTGAGAAATTATTCAGTGTGAAGCCAAGGATTTTTTACATCAGAAAAGTTCAATCACAATCAAAGCCGAATCTGATGGGGCTGCATTAAAACTCCACACTGGGTCGAAGTTCCCGAGCAACCTTGTGGAAAAAGGCACGAGTTCACAACCATTTATGTGGCAGAGTTCAATTTTGTTTTAGGGAAGAATGTTCTGAGCAAATATTAATACTTGGACACGTTCTTTTTTTCGAGGATTGATGGTTGAATGCATCTCTGTTCATGGGCAGTGAGGAGAGCTAGTGTTATGGTCATAATCTCAACTCTCAACTGTGTATCATTCACCTACACTAGACTATTTTCTAACTATCATCATGGTGCTACTCTGAATTTTAATGCTCAAAATATTAGTGCTGATATATTACCATTTGAATTGTTGTAGCATGCTTCATTGAGTCCAATTCAATTGGTTGGCTAGCTAAAATGATATGAGAATTTTTTTGCTGATCTGGGCATCAAATTTTATTTTGTACCTACGACAGTGTACACACTATACATAGAAAATTCCATGTTGTAATTTGACCATATTCCTTACTGTGCTTTGCTGGCCAGTTTTCTTCTCAAGGAACCATGAGATTCATTGTTGAATAAGGGAATGGGAGTGTGCAAATTCTAGAGACTGAGTTCTCTTAAAGGAGGAGGAAAATGTCTTCATTATTACCCATAGGCACGATGAGTACAAAAAATATAGAAATTATGGCTTGACAAAGGGTCATGGGTCTGTAAGGTGCTTGTTGGTGTGTCCTAAAGGAAGATAAGCACATTGCTGAGCCATACCTTCGTTGCTAGACGTGTGAACCTTCCTTAGAGTTCTTTTCCATATCACGGGAAATTTTTGGGTGGTATTGTTGGGTGATTTGGCTGGACTTCAAAAGGAACCCAAATTGATAAATCAAGTTTATAAATCAGGTTCTATCACTATATTCCCTTTTCAAACCCAGCTGCAAATAAAATCAAGACTTTGTATTTTCTAGAACCTGTGTTGAGTTAATATTTGTTTTTGTGCATGATTGATTTCATCACTACTGAGACTTGTACCAGTATAAAATGTATTTATGGGCTTGTTATGATTCATCCATGGTCATTAATATGTGCTCTCATGAATGAAACAATCATTTTGTGTACGTTATTTTAGAATGCATCTACAATAGTTTGCCTTGAAACTATTTGTCAAAACAGTGGCCTCATTTTCACAAATGTTCCTGTCATCATTGGTTGAACCATGCAGGGATTCCTAAATATCTTGAGAAGAATAAAATTTGGTTCCTTGAACCACCATGCATCAGAAGACCAGAAAACAAAACAGAACAACAGACCCTTCTCCAAGAAGGTACATAATTTTCTCCAACAAAGGCATCCGAGGAATTTAAAAAAGGAGGAAGAAGTGGGAAATTGACTTCATGCACTTGGGATGGAATTAAAGATTGGAAGATCAGAAAACGACTTTGTCATGCTACAGAAACCGAATTCCTACCTTTCAAAGGTAGAGAAATCTGATTGGAGTTTAATTTGGGCTTTGAAGCCATCTATGCTTGCATTGGTACAAGCTAGATTCTTGGAACATCCAAGTGAGAGAGTCAAGCTTATATCTGCTTCTTGTTTCAGTGATATTTTCAGGATAACAACAACCTTCCCTCCCTATAATGATAATATTATGAAAATAATTTTCAGACTGATAGTAGGAACCTTTATGGATTTATACAACTGTGCATGCTCTACATTTGGGAGGAAGCTTAAGGTCTTAGTAGCCATGGCCATGACCCAGACTTATGAGGTCATGATCGATCTTGAGTGTGATGGATTGATTCTACAGATGTTCCAATGCTTCTTCAACATTAGGAGACATCATTCTGACAGAGCCATAACTCACATGCAGTCCATCCCGTCGTCATGCACGAGAGACCATGATGCCATCTGTCGGGAGCTGTAGACTAGGTTGCTGAGCATTTGAAGGAGAGAGTAGTTGGTCTCACTGTTACACTAAAAATTTTTTCCATGATGTTTTACTGTCTCTATGGGTTCATCATTACTCATACAATACTCCCTTAGAAGTCTACAAACATCATGTTCCTAAAACCAAGCCTTGAAATTGAGAGAAAAGCTTATAAAAGTCATAAAAATACTTGTACCGTACTTTATCTTAGTATTACTAGCAGTGCTGCATCTGTTTGTTCTAGAACATGTGGAACCAGCCACACTTTTTCTTCATTAAAGGTGTGGATTTCTGTAAAAGGTAAATTGAAGGTGGAAGTAAAATTTGGAAGCCCAGCTGGTTGAATCTGGAATCTTCTGGAAGCAATTATTCGATGGAATGTTGGCTCCTTTCATGTACATTCATCCCTCCATTAAAGGAGCCTACCCCTTGGTATGTGGAACTTATTCCCTTTGAAAAAGGATTCTATCCCCTCTTATTGGGAGCTGTAACCTCTTCTATTTTGCTATAAATTGAGGCCATAGTTCAGCCTGAAGGGGAGTTAGGCTTTGAGATTTTTTGAGGAGAATCGCTGCAGAAACTCAGACTCTCTTAACTGATTACCATATGGGAGTGATTACACACTCATGTGTATGTTAGTTGAGAGAGTGCAAAGGCTTATCAAATTAGAGGAAACGCTTGTTCCGGACCCCGAAAGGACCTGTACGACATCAAGGCGAACATGCTTTTAAGGCTCCTTCTTTCATCAAAGATAATACAAATGGATCCTATTTTTTCGATCAATTGTTTATTTAAATGGCTTATTTCTTGAATTCCTTGATCATCAAGATAGATTTATGGCTTATGAATTAGTCTATATTATGTAGGTGCTTCTGATTCTTTCATTTTTTTGATTGTAGATCCTGAAAGGAGATATATTCAAAGCGATAGGAAAGAAGACTATGATCAGCGCTGGACTATAGGTAAGTCTTAAATCCTTCATTATAGATAATTCTAGATCAAATATAATCTAGAGAAAGTAGTTTACATCTATCTATTTTTTGCTAGTTATCATAGGATAATAGGGAGATTTTTCTTGTCTGCAAGAACAATTTATCCGCCCAACACTCACCCGCTGCTTATGAGCTAGCCCAAGGGCTTGTTGAGCAGAATATTTGGCTATTCAGGAGACAGTTGACCAGGGAGGAGTTGCTCCAATTTGGTGGATCTGGGAGTAGAAATGAGCTGAGAAGGAAGGGACTTTTCTTCATCTGCAAAGAACCTTGGGGGCCTAATCAATCATGCTTGAGTGACGCAGATGATGCGACGAAGGCAGAACAGAAGGGCATTCCTTCTGTATTCCAAGATGAGGACTCTTCTTCAGGTGATTCCATGGGATCAGATGCAGATGCTTCTGGGGAGCAAGAGAAGTCATGTAGAGATGATGACAGTAGGCCAGAGCTGTATTCCAGTGTGCAGGGTGAGCAGTCAGGGGAATCTACGGGAGATACTCTGGCTGATGAGTTACTTGTGATGATTCAGCCAGAGAAACATATGATGGAGCCTGAGTCAGCAGAGGAGGATACTATGCACATCATGCATGGTAGTCCCTGGGGGGAGAGCCACATGGAGGCTCACATTGAGTCTATGATTGGTATGCGACTAACATTAGGGTCAGCCATTGAGGAGGAACAGTTAGATACACAGACATCGAGTACGGTGACAACAGTTGCAGATCCATATCCTCTGGAAATGGTGGAGGTTGATCGGATAGTTTGGCAGGGGGCTAGTGGATGGCAGGAGCATTACATTCCCAATCAGGAGAGGGAGGAGTTGTTGGAGATGGTGGCGCATCCATATTTGGGCCGGCACATTGATGAGGTGCAGATAGATGTACATGTAGTCAACAGAGCTGCAGCAATTTATGTAGTAGCACTCTCTAGGAGTACATTGATAGGGCTTGCATCATATCTTGCCCACTTTGGCCCATTATAGAGAGAGGGGCTTTCTTCTATAGGCATCTTTTGTTGGCAGACATGACAGAGCGGTCTGAGTTGATTACAGGCTGGTGACAACACTCCGGGCATGTTTCATATGTAGTTTTTGCTACATTGGATTCTTCTTCCAGGATGGATTGGCGGGAGATCATGATTTGGTACCCTCTTTATGATACAATATTCTTCGTAGGTAGCATAGCGAAGCAGAGGCACTTAGACATGACAGATGATACAGATTCCAGTTGGCAGTGGGGCACAAATCGACATTTCTTCAGTGTCCAATCCCGGTTTCAGGAGAGTAGGGTCAGCATTGGATTTAGTCAGGGATTGGATTAGAGAGAGGTGATGAGTTGGTACATATTTGATGGGGCAGCTTACACCATCATAGATATAGCACAGCAGGAGACGTGGTCTTCACCTCTTAGAGCATCAGTTATAGCCAAAGGCAGTGCGCAGTCTGAGCCGTGGGACTTGGGTCATGATTGGCCATCGTGGCATGGGGATCCAGGAGGATTATTTGTTGACTGGTACAGTGAGAGATTTGTTTGGGATCCTGGAATTGAGGGGTCTATTCCGAGTGGTTTGACACAAGTGCATAGTAGTACCTAGAGGTTTGTATGGGATCTGAGCATTCTTTCTCAGTTGCAGCGGGCTAACAAATTTGCCCACATATTTCGATTTCTTGAGGGCAAGGAATCTTGGGGTGAAAGGTCTATGATATTCCCCTTTTTGGTGTCACTTATGATAGGGATAAAAGGGACTTCCAGAGTTAGGAGAAGACTAGTCACAGGTACAGGCTGGTGTCATCAGTGGGCCCAGGGTATTTTTGGAGGAGTTTTGAGGAGTTTCTATGTGGTTGGGTGGCATTCGCTTGATATATTCCATCATACGAGCAGTTTGGCTTTCATTCCGGTGCATTCTGACAAATTTCATAAATTAGAGTTATTTATGGGCATAACTCAACTAAATATGCTCATGCTGGCATTCCGGGAGGAATACACGACAAAACACCTTATTGTAATAGCTCATTGGAACTGGGATGAGGATAGCTCCATGATGGGACAGTTGGACATTATTTTCAGTTACCAGAGGAGACGCGGTAGCCGATTTACTCTTTTCTGCATTAAAAAGGAATAATGTAATAAGAGGGAAAAGTGCTCCATGAATAAAATAATAATAAAATAATGCTCTAGAAGGCACCAAGATATCTATAAAAGAAATGGAGGAAGCCATTGAGGGATATCTTTGGATCATATTATTTTCTTTTGTGAGAGGTTTGAGACGTGTTTCTCTACTTCAGCCGTAGACCCAAGACGGAAACCCTTAGGTGATTTGTGAGTGTTGGATGGAAACCCAAATCTCTTTGAGGAGAATTCATTTAGAAGTTTCACAGAGCTTCAAGGATATTGGAGTGAGGATCATTCAAATCTTCACCGGGTGCTTTAGTGGATTCAGTGGTAGCTGTTGCTGGAGGGATAGTGCAACAGTTTAGTTTTGGAGGCCATGGTCGTGTAGCAGTGTAGCAGATTGTATTGTTGGCCAGTTTTCCATCTCAAATCTTTCTGGGTCAGATCTATATGTAAAACCCATAATTATTTATAATAAAATCTTAGATTCTTCCTATGCTATGTGGTATTGGATTGCAATGTTTATGTGTTTAATTTTAGATGGAAATATTTTGTTAAATACATTTTGATTTTATGGCATATTTTTTGGTTTATGTAAATTTAGGTAAATTCAGTAAAATATCCCATTTGGGGATATTATATACGGAAGAATGCATTCCCCATCTCTTTCACTTCTTGGCGTCAAAACATAAAATGGTATACAATGGCTACAAACTTTTTGGCTGCAAATTATTTGACATCTCATCCCTCTTTCCATCATCTTCGAGTTTGACATGCTACTCATGCCATGGATTTGAAAATGAAGGCTAAACATGAGCCTCTTGCTCCAGAGTGGACCTTCCCAAAATCCTATGACATCTTGTCACAAACAAAACACTAAAATTGAAAATCACATCATGCAAGAAACATAACTTGACGACATATCCTTTTTCTCCTTCAAAGAAAAAAATGACACATCATGTGAACATCGCCATGTAGCCTTACATCTTGGTTTCAAGCTCATCGACCAACACAAGTCGATACTCATGCATGTCCAAATGATCAAAACCCTCAAGTTGGCAAATAAAGTGAGTCACATACTCCACTTTCAAACACCTTATTGGCGTAAACATGCAACATGCATTCAATTGGCAAAGAAATGCATCAATCATCAAAAGACATGCAAATTCTTAATTGGATAAGAAATATAACCATCTCTTACCAAACCATTTCAATGGCACTTCTTTCAGCTCCACTTCATCATCATGTGATAATCTTGACCCACATCATTTATGGAAACCACTTTTCCATTCTTGTCAATCTCTCTTTCCACCTTCTTCAAATGGCGTGGATGACGTATTGGATACAAAGTCCAACGCTTGTCTAGAAGATTACCTTGCTTATGGAAATGAGTGCAAAACAATTGCATCTTATTTTCAACATGGTTTCCATTATCCAATGGACCTTTGCCTTGCTGCCTTCTTTGTTTCAAAATTTTCCTATGCATGGCTATATTCTTCCAACAACTTGAAACATTATGGTAATTCAAACCACAAAAGGAACATGCAAACTTTCTCCAAATATTATGTGAATATTTACCATGTTTATCGTAATAAAAAGAAACATGATTAAAGGCATATTTATACCTTGAACATGCACCTTTGTCACCTTCTTGAGGAGGTGAATTTGATGAGGTAATATCTCTCTTCGGAATACCAACAATGAAATAAATAACTTTATAGATTTCAACATCCTCTTGTTTTCCATTATCATTAGCTACATGCTTATGAGCACCTTCTTGCAATGTGGGTTTAAAACCTTTTCATTCCTCGTGAACACAATCTTCACAATCTTGAGGTAATGAACATGAAATGAAAGTCCTTCTTGGAACACCTTCATGTGCCTTCTTGGATTTGGAGCATTCTCCATCATGTTTTCCATAACCAAGACTCAAATATTTAGGCCTTTCTTCAACAACAATTGGCTCAACTATGCATTGTGCATGGTTTCCCAATCGTTTACCTTCATAACCCATTTTCATCAATAATTTGGACCCTATTCATCTAGTTTGTCTTTCAAAAGCACCTACACATTTATCTTGAGAATAAATAGAAGATAAACTTGATTTGCATACCTCTTGTTCATACACATACTTGGCTAGTGTTTCCTTTGCATCATGGAGCTGAGTCTCCATCTCATGCAACCTTGCTAGGTTTTTATTTACAATATGGAGCCGAGTCTCCATCTCATGTATCTTTTTAATAAGTTCTTGTTTCTCTCCTTCATGGCCATCAACTTCTCTTGAAGTATAATTCTCTTCCTCTTATCTTCACACATCTCTTGCACCATATCATTCATGATATAGAGCTTCTACAACCTACCTTTATAAAAGAGTTTTGCTAAGGAAGATTGACTAGAAATAGTGCTTAAAGAAGCTACCATTACACCTGCAATGCATACAA
>JAXQQM020066231.1:0-67184 GCA_034641835.2 Pinus albicaulis | reverse complement strand
AGATAAAGAGGACTCTAAGGTTGGGAGGTTGGTCACTTTGCAGATTTTGTGGTATGTTCTGAAATTCTTGGTACTATGTCTTATTACAGTATGAATTGGCTACATATAGGATTTTATTTTATGGCAAGGAGAAAAATTGGTACTACATTTAACAGAATCCATCCTTAGGCATTCACCCTCCAGATTTTTTTTGGTTGTAGACCAGAAAATCCCTAGAATAGAAACTCCAGAATCTCTAAACCAAGGTTGGTTTAAATCTGAAGTTACTTCAACTCTATGGATGATTAAGTACTGATTGGTTCCTGTAGACACAATTGTGATATTTTATGATTTTGAGTCTACTAGAGGAACAATATAGCAGTACTAGCGTTACTTTGTATAAAAGACTAACTGCTGGAAGTAAATACAATAAATTTGGACACTGGAACTTATGCCAGAAAAGTGGATCTAGAGACATCATAAAAGTAAATCAAAGATGTAGGAGTTTACATGTCAACATTTTCCAGCTTTCAAAGAAAATCTATGCTACAGAAGAATATATCATGTATAGTAATTGTAGAGCACATTATGTTCTAAAATCCATCTCAAATTCCTGAATTAAGCATCATAGTCAAGACTAAAGTATACTACAGTTATGCAACATAATGACTATTGAATACATACATAAATACCCAGGTGGCATTATGTGATTATAAGTAGGTTAGGAAGTGAGTAACCTTACTCTATAGGAATTTTTTTATAATATTCATAATTGTGTAGATTTTTCATCTAAATCTATCTTGAGTCTTGGAATAAACTTTCATTCACAAAGATTCCATTTATATTTAAGGTCCTTTAAAAAAAAAAAAAAAAACCCACGGTTTAAGTCTAAAGGCACCGAGTTGAATGTTAACATGTGTCATAATTATGCCAAATGATTAAGTCTTATGCTTCAATGTCAGACGGAATAATTGTCTTGGCAGATCTGAAATTTATACAACACCCTAGAGGAAAATCAAATATGTTAGATGGTGAAGAGAGACATTGTTTATTCCTAAAAGAAGCTCAAATTTATATACAGACTATAACACTCATAGCACGTACACGGCATATTAAAAATCGAATATCTACTTTTAAATGTTGAACCTAATATTACGGTCGAGAAGTAATTCGAGCATATACCTATAGGGTACATTCTTATGGACATATATATTCATCCAGATCTTTTACAACGGCCGTGGGCCGTAGTTCTAACATTATTAGTACATTTACCTTCTGCATGAACTATCAACCAAGAGAAAAAAAATATATGCGCGCGGCGGTCTAGGATTCGTGGTAACAAATCCAAACAATGATGAACAAAGAACATGGAAGAATCTATATATATAAATCAACCCTTGACACGTTTAAATAACAGGGTTAAATATAACTGAAACTCATAAATAACAAATTATAAGGAATAACAAATTAAACAAGAAGGCGCCGAGAGCTCGAACATAGTCGTTCGACCCTCACTCCAATATATGTATCTATGTGATTAAGTAAAGGTCAATAAATAGCTATGAACGCTGATTGCGTATAGGCAGATTCTGGGTGGAAAGAAAGCAAAGAGATATGCACCAAAATCAACCTACGCTAACGTGAGATATATTAACAACGCTTCAGAAAACTGATAGCCGAATTCTTACGGGCCATGATCGATTCATTGTCCTGGATAAAGAATGCCAAATAGAAAAAAAAAATTTCTCAAGCCAACGCCATGGCGGTCGCGGCATCTCTGAGTTAGGTATGTAGAAGTCAAATCCTGAAACAACTCATCCACCGTGCTGGTCGACAGCAGGGATTCGACTGAGGTCGATTAAGCTGGACTACACGCAACCCATGTAACAGAGAAAAAGGTATTCGCATATCAAGAAATGCGTTGATGTAGTGTTCCAAAAGGGGGACAACCGATATATCATCACCGGTGCCCTAACCTCGGATGACACATTTATAATACGGAAATTTGATAAAGAAGAAAATTATCGCCCAAATTCGCTGAGGTCAAACAGAGGAGTGAGAGTAGAGTTTACTCCCTCTGCAGACACTCTAATAGTGGCCACATCGAAATATAGGAAACACTAAGAGGGTAGCTTGCTGAAAGCAAACGAACTAGACCGAGAACAGAGATGATTCGAGCACGGCCAAGAAATACCGGCTAACGCTCTGTCTCGAAGTAACCCGACATGCTACAGCCCTCTGCGCACTCTCCATCACAGAGTCGACACTGAAAATAAAAATAAAACAACAAGCGTAGTGGAAAGAAACGGGAAGTTCTCACGCGTAAGCAATTTAAGGCGCACCCGAAAACCCTAATCGATCTGCTCAATAGATGCAACAAATCATGAGAGGGATGGAGCAGATGCAACGTATCAGTAGTATGGTACTAGGTAATAATCAGCTGAGCCGGGGAGGTATGGAGTCATACGCTGGAGGTATCGAATTACCCTAATGCCAACGACTGCCATAATGGGAGTGCGGCGCTTTCCGGCCTGGAGCCGCTTGACTTGTCTATTCAAATCCATCTGTCGAGTCTTCAAGGACAGGGGACAGCGTACTCTGCCTCTGGCTAAATTTCTCACTCCAGTGCGTATTCCTACACCTGCAACAAAGCCCAAACAACGTGACCATCATACGTTACACACAAAACCCTTGAACTGGGCTTTGTACCAGGCGGCTTACACGAAAATATAAAAAAAATACATCTACTGTGTACTTACATATGAACCCACGACGCGTTGATCAAAATGGTATCCTGTCATTGTCCGGGAGCCTGGGCAGAGTGACGCGCCGACGATCATCCTGCTACAACTTATATCTATGGAACCTACGCCAAGCCGTGACCGATCTGTTAAATGAGAATACAGAAATCCAACTGGGTTAGTCACGTTTCAACCATAATAAAATTTAATAACGCAACCACGTCCCCATACAGCGGTCAATCCACACCGAGTTGTGTATAGTTTCAGTCAAAATTATTATATGATAAGTACTGCATACGCCAAGGTGAAATTACCTAGCGCCATTTGGCTTACCTCAAGACTGAAGTCTGAAGAGTGAATAGCGTGCCGGTTTAGGATATCTATATATTAACGTGTATTAATTACGACGTTCAAACAGGGTTTTGCAAAGAATGTAGAAACATAGATAAGGATAGCGTGATGTATGGATATGCGGACGAGTCAAATATAATTCGTAATAGGAAGGTAGTTTAATTACATGCAAAACAACGATTCGATTTTATAAATTATATCACAAGGGTTGAACGCACATACAATATATATATAGCTAGAGGTGATTGGTATATAGATGTTCCTCGGGTTATTATTATGAAGATTTTGTATGCAAATTATGTGACACCGAAAGTATTACACCCATATGTGTGTATTAATAATATTAGCTCTATCTATATATATGAGGAGACATAGACATATGTATGAAGTATGGGGGATTCAACAAGGTATGAGTGGAAGGTAAAAAGGGTTAATATAGGATTGTAAAAGTTATATAAATCCACCTAAACCATGGATATAATATGAGGAAAAAAAAACCATCCCTTATTATTGTTAAAGGATATATATATATATATATATATATATATATATATATATATATATATATATATATATATATATATTTATATATATATATATATAGATGGAGTGCTCAATATTGTATGCAGGTGGAAAGTATTAGAGGAGATTATGTCAAAAGAACATTAGAGTAAAAATATGAAACTATCTTTACAATATTTAGGGGAGCAGAGGGGAAAAACCTCAGGCTCCTCGAAAAAAAAAAAATAAAAAAATTTCTTAAACTGGAGATGTGACAAATGGTATCGGAGCCCTAGTTACAACAAGTTGGGCTGTTGTTTTGTGCTCACTGCTTATTACATATTTTTGTTTTTCTGAAGTTTATAAACTTTTCTAATCCGTGTTGTAAGTGTGTACAGTTGAAATGGCTGAAGGTGAAGGGATTTATGTGGATCTGCGTGATGAGTTTGCTACTCCAGATCCCAATGCCCCGGTACTGGCTATGTTGCACTGGATGCAACGAGAGTTGGCTGAATTAAGAAGCCAGAATGACATGTTGTCATCAGCCAGTAAGGAGCAGGAAAAGCTCATTAGAGAGCTAACTTCCCGGAACAGCCAAGAAGGCGAAGGTTCCGGAAAGAGAAAGATGGATGAGTCTGAAGATGAGGATGCAGCTAGACATCAACATAAGCAGAAAAGAGAATTGCAGGGAGAATTTCTAAAAATCAAACCTCCCTCCTATGATGGGGAGAAGGAGGAGGATGCTGAAGCTTGGTTGCTGAACATGATCAAGTATTTCCAAGTTTATGAATATGAGAGCAATCTAAAGGCCAGATTAGCTGTGTATCAGCTGCAAGGAAAAGCCACACTGTGGTGGGAAGAGACAAAAATGGTGCATGCCATTGATGAAAAAACAGTTACTTGGGAAGATTTTCAGACAAATTTCAAGAGTCGTTATTTGAATGAACGTTATTATGATGATAAAGCAAAAGAATTCCATGAGCTTAGGCTAGGGCAACTCACTATTGATGAGTTCGTCACTAAGTTTACTAATCTACTGAGGTGTGTTCCTTACATTAGGGAAGAAAAGGCAAAAGTGCAAAGATTTTTAAATTGCCTACCTATTGTGTACAAGGAGAAAATAGAGTTTGACAACCCAAAGACCATGGATGAAGCTGTTAGAAAAGCAAGACTATGCTATCAGCAGTTTAAAGGTAAAGCTGAACAAGGGAAGAGCTGGTTGAACAAGGGTGAGTTCAAAGGAAAGAGACCAAAACCAGCATATTTAAGGAATTTTGGTAGAGATCATCAAAGGAAAAAGTTCAGCAAACCAAAAGAAAGTCAAACTGCTCAGTCCCAAGCGGCTTCAAAACTAGTAGAAGGGAACAATAGAAGGGAAGGGACCGTCAAAATGAAGGAACCTCTGAAATGTTGGGGCTGTGGAGAACCCCATATGATGAGGGACTGCCCCCATCGAAATATACACCTGATCAGCAGAGAGCGAGAAGCAACAACAGTCAATGACATAGCCAGAAATATACCAACTATCAGTGCAGCATTGGAAAATCGACAAGCAGAACATCAAGCAACCATGGTGGAAATGGAGGGTAAGATTTCTGAACTACCTATTACTGTTTTGATTGATCCAGGTGCTTCTTAGAGTTACATTAGTCCTGGAATTGTAGAAAAATGTAAAATTAAACCTGAAAAATTTCAGCAGTCATGGTTGGTACAGCTAGCCACTGGAACTAAGAGAAAAGTCACTCATAAGTTGCCCAAAACAGCAATACAATTAAATGGTTTTTCCACAGAAGTAAACTTGAACATATTGCCATTAGGATCCTATGACTTGCTGATAGGAATGGATTGGCTAGAAAAGAAGAAAGCTCTAATGAACTGCTGGGATAAAACCCTGCATTGTGTGGATGAAGAAGGGAAACCTTTTACATTAAAAGGGAAGCCAAAGTCCATTTCTGTAAGACAAATATCAGCCTTACAATTGAAAAGAACAGCTAGAAAAGGATACCAAGTCTATGCAGTGCATGTAGAAGAAATATAACAGCAAACTGAGGAAGAATTGCTGGATGCTATACCAGTCATAAGAGAATTTAAGGAAGTTTTTCCCAAGGAAATTCCTCATCTTCCCCCCAAAAGAGAGATTGATTTTTCAATCGATCTGGTACCAGGAGCAACACCTGTTTCCCGAGCACCTTATCGAATGAGCCCTCCTGAACTAATGGAACTGAAAATGCAATTACAGGAATTGTTAGATAAAGGGTATATAAGACCAAGTGTATCTCCTTGGGGAGCCCCAGTTTTATTTGTGAAAAATAAGGATGGAACTTTTAGGATGTGTATTGACTATCGTCAACTAAATAAATTGACCATTAAGAATAGATATCCACTTCCTAGAATTGATGATCTTTTTGATCAAGTGAGAGGAGCTTCAGTCTTCTCAAAGATAGACCTCAGGACTGGTTATCACCAGCTTAGAATTAAAGAATAAGACATCAGCAAAACAACATTTCGAACCAGGTATGGACATTATGAATTTATAGTCCTACCTTTTGGTTTGACGAATGCCCCTGCCACCTTTATGTGTCTGATGAACAGTGTGTTGAATAAGTATTTGGACAAATTTTTTCTGGTGTTCATTGATGATATCTTAGTCTATTCTAAAGATGAAGATGAACATAAGGAACATTTGAGAATAATGTTGCAGACTTTAAAAGAAAATCAGCTATATGCCAAGTTCAGCAAATGTGAATTTTATAAAGATAAAATTCAATATCTGGGTCATATAATTTCTGAAAAAGGATTGGCAGTTGACCCTGAAAAGATAAAAGCTATCAAAGAGTGGCCAGTTCCCACGGATGTCGCAGCAATAAGATCATTTATCGGAATTGCAGGCTATTATCTCATATTTGTGGAGAGATTTTCTGCTATAGCAAATCCCATAACCTCATTACAAAGGAAGGGCGTTAAGTTCGTGTGGACTGAGAAATGTCAAACCAGTTTCGAACAATTGAAACAAAAGCTTATTTCAGCCCCTATATTAAAAATTGCTGATCCTGATAAAGAGTTTGTGGTATGTACAGATGCTTGCAGAGAAGGGCTGGGAGGAGTTCTGTTACAGGAAAATTCAGTCATTGCCTATGAATCTAGGAAACTGAAAGTACATGAACAGAATTATAGTGCATATGATTTGGAGTTTGCAGCTGTTATTCATGCTTTAAAAATGTGGAGGCACTATCTGCTGGGGAAGAAGTTCACATTGATGACTGATCATATTAGCCTTAAATATTTCTTTTCCCAGACTGATCTGAATGCAAGACAAGCCAGATGGTTGTCTTTTCTAAGTGAATTTGATATGGACATAAAACATATCAAGGGGAACGAAAAAAAATTTGCTGATGCCTTAAGTAGAAATGCTTGTCAACATTTAACCAGCATTGGGAGTAGTGCTCAGATGGAGATAGAGGAATTGGTGGTAAAAGCAGCAAATCAAGATCCCAACTATGAAACACTCTTGGTGAAACAGCAGAAAAGGGATAAAACTGATTTCACTAAAAACCAAAAAGGGCTGCTCTATTACAAAAACAGGCTGTATATTCCAAATATAGAGTCACTGAAAAAAGAAATACTAGATGAATATCAAAAACAGCCCTATGCAGGACATCCAGGATACCAAAAGATGTTAACAGCCTTGAAGAAGAAGCTGTTCTGGCCAGGAATGAAAAGAGATGTGGCAGAGTATTTAAGTAGGTGTACGGAATGTCAGTTGGTCAAAGTTGAGCATCAACACCCAGCAGGGCTTTTAAATCCCCTGCCAATTGCAGAATGGAAATGGGATACGGTTTCCATGGACTTTATAACAGGACTACCCAAAACCAAATACCAACATGATTCAGTAATGGTAGTAGTGGACACTCTAACCAAAGCTGCTCACTTTATACCAGTCAAATCTACTTTCGGAACAACTCAAGTAGCAAATGTTTTCCTGAAGGAGATAGTAAGGCTTCATGGGGTGCCCAAGGTAATTGTCTCAGATCGAGATGCAAAGTTTACAGCCGCATTTTGGAAAGGATTGTTTGGAGGGATGGGTACTAAGCTGAATTTTAGTATTGCCTATCACCCTCAAACGGATGGGAAAACAGAAAGAACAAATCAAGTTTTAGAGGATATGCTGAGAATGTACGTGATGGATAGGCCATCAAAATGGGAAGAGTATCTGCATTTAGCTAAGTTTGCCTATAATAATAGATATCAATCCTCTATTAGGATGAGTCCGTTTGAGGCACTATATGGGAGAAAGTGCCGTACTCCCTTGAGTTGGAGTCAACCAGAGGATAAACTGGTGTTCGGACCAGATGCACTACAAGAGATGGAAAGAATTGTTAAACAAATACAGAGAAATATAAAGATAGCACAAGACCGACAGAAGAGCTATGCTGACAAGAAAAGGGTGCACCGAGAATTCAAAGTGGGGGATCATGTGTATTTGCGCATCAAACCCAAAAAGAGCACACTTTATGCAGAAAGTTGTGCAAAGCTGGCCCCTAGATATTGTGGGCCATTTGAAGTGTTAGAAAGGGTGGGACCAGTGGCTTACAAGCTGGCCTTACCACCCCATGTTAGAGTGCATAATGTATTCCATGTTTCATTGTTAAAAAGATATGTGCATGATGCTTCTCACATAGTTGATTGGAATGTTGTACAGGTGGAACCAGAAGGGGAGTTTCTGCCAGAACCGCTTCAAATATTGGAGCGGGAAGAAATTGAATTGAGAAATAGAACAGTGGCCAGAGTAAAGGTGCAGTGGAAGCAGTTTACTGCTGAAGAAGCCACCTGGGAAAGGGAAGCTGAAATGATGGAGAAATATCCATTTTTGTTTAAATGAACTTTAGTAGTTGAATAACAACACCGAGGATGGTGTTTAATTTCAGAGGGGGAATATGTAACACCCCCAATTTGTGTGATGAATTTTTAAAAGTTAGACATTTGAACTTTAATCCTAAGGGGGTGGACCCCAAGGGATGAGTATGGTGTGAATGTATTTTCATATTTTATTTGAGGAAATAAATAAAATGGTTGTGAATTTTGACCAAAAAGAGAATTTGAGATCACTTGCCAAATCCATGAGGATGGATAAGGCAACAAATCCCCAAAAATATTTCAAAAAAATCCTTGAAAGAAATTAATTTAGATTTGAGGAGGAATCTAAATTTCCCAATGAAGATATAGAAGTTGATGATAAGAGAAAAAAGCTGAAAAAGTCGAGAAAAAGCTTAAAAGGGCTAAAGAATCCCAAGATGGGAAGCCTAGGCTAAACAGAAAAAGAAAGCATGTCGTTTATTGGACGCAGAATTAGAAACATGCTTTGGGGAATTATGAGCTTAAATAAGCTGCTCCTAAGCAGATCAGAGGTTGATCTGTTCTAGGAGGTGATCTCTGCTCGGGGGTGAGTCCTGGGAGATAAAGAGGACTCTAAGGTTGGGAGGTTGGTCACTTTGCAGATTTTGTGGTATGTTCTGAAATTCTTGGTACTATGTCTTATTACAGTATGAATTGGCTACATATAGGATTTTATTTTATGGAAAGGAGAAAATTGGTACTACATTTAACAGAATCCATCCTTAGGCATTCACCCTCCAGATTTTGTTTGGTTGTAGACCAGAAAATCCCTAGAATAGAAACTCCAGAATCTCTAAACCAAGGTTGGTTTAAATCTAAAGTTACTTCAACTCTATGGATGATTAAGTACTGATTGGTTCCTGTAGACACAATTGTGATATTTTATAATTTTGAGTCTGCTAGAGGAACAATATAGCAGTACTAGAGTTACTTTGTATAAAAGACTAACTGCTGGAAGTAAATACAATAAATTTGCACATTGGAACTTATGCCAGAAAAGTGGATCTAGAGACATCATAAAAGTAAATCAAAGATGTAGGATTTTACATGTCAACATTTTCCAGCTTTCAAAGAAAATCTATGCTGCAGAAGAATATATCATGTATAGTAATTGTAGAGAACATTATGTTCTAAAATCCATCTCAAATTCCTGAATTAAGCATCATAGTCAATACTAAAGAATACTACAGTTATGCAACATAATGACTATTGAATACATACATAAATACCCAGGTGGCATTATGTGATTATAAGTAGGTTAGGAAGTGAGTAACCTTACTCTATAGGAATTTTTTTATAATATTCATAATTGTGTAGATTTTTCATCTAAATCTATCTTGAGTCTTGGAATAAACTTTCATTCACAAAGATTCCATTTATATTTAAGGTCCTTTAAAAAAAAAAAAAAAAACCCATGGTTTAAGTCTAAAGGCACCGAGTTGAATGTTAACATGTGTCATACTTATGCCAAATGATTAAGTCTTATGCTTCAATGTCAGACAGAATAATTGTCTTGGCAGATCTGAAATTTATATAACACCCTAGAGGAAAATCAAATATGTTAGATGGTGAAGAGAGACATTGTTTATTCCTAAAAGAAGCTCAAATTTATATACATACTATAACACTCATAGCACGTACACGGCATATTAAAAATCGAATATCTACTTTTAAATGTTGAACATAATATTACAGTCGAGAAGTAATTCGAGCATATACCTATAGGGCACGATGTCAACAGACATTCTTATGGACATATATATTCATCCAAATCTTTTACAACGGCCATGGGCCGTAGTTCTAACATTAGTAGTACATTTACCTTCTGCATGAACTATCAACCAAGAGAAAAAAAATATATGCGCGCGGCGGTCTAGGATTCGTGGTAACAAATCCAAACAATGATGAACAAAGAACGTGGAAGAATCTATATATATAAATCAACCCTTGACGCGTTTAAATAACAGGGTTAAATATAACTGAAACTCATAAATAACAAATTATAAGGAATAACAAATTAAACAAGAAGGCGCCGAGAGCTCGAACATAGTCGTTCGACCCTCACTCCAATATATGTATCTATGTGATTAAGTAAAGGTCAATAAATAGCTATGAACGCTGATTGCGTATAGGCAGATTCTGGGTGGAAAGAAAGCAAAGAGATATGCACCAAAATCAACCTACGCTAACGTGAGATATATTAACAGCGCTTCAGAAAACTGATAGCCGAATTCTTACGGGCCATGATCGATTCATTGTCCTGGATAAAGAATGCCAAATAGAAAAAAAAAAATTCTCAAGCCAACGCCATGACGGCCGCGGCATCTCTGAGTTAGGTATGTAGAAGTCAAATCTTGAAACAACTCATCCACCGTGTTGGTCGACAGCAGGGATTCGACTGAGGTCGATTAAGCTGGACTACACGCAACCCATGTAACAGAGAAAAAGGTATTCACATATCAAGAAATGCGTTGATGTAGTGTTCCAAAAGGGGGACAACTGATATATCATCACCGGTGCCCTAACCTCGGATGACACATTTATAATACGGAAATTTGATAAAGAAGAAACTTATCGCCCAAATTTGTTGAGGTCAAACAGAGGAGTGAGAGTAGAGTTTACTCCCTGTGCAGACGCTCTAACAGTGGCCACATCGAAATATAGGAAACACTGAGAGGGTAGCTTGCTGAAAGCAAACGAACTAGACCAATAACAGAGATGATTTGAGCACGGCCAAGAAATACCGGCTAACGCTCTGTCTCGAAGTAACCCGACATGCTACAGCCCTCCGCGCACTCTCCATCGCAGAGTCGACACTGAAAAAAAAAATAAAACAACAAGCACAGTGGAAAGAAATGGGAAGTTCTCACGTGTAAGCAATTTAAGGCGCACCCGAAAACCCTAATCGATCTGCTCAATAGCTGCAGCAAATCACGAGAGGGATGGAGCAGATGCAATGTATCAGTAGTATGGTACTAGGTAATAATCAGCTGAGCCGGGGAGGTATGGAGTCATACGCTGGAGGTATCGAATTACCCTAATGCCAACGACTGCCATAATGGGAGTGCGGCGCTTTCCGGCCTGGAGCCGCTTGAATTGTCTATTCAAATCCATCTGTCGAGTCTTCAAGGACAGGGGACAGCGTACTCTGCCTCTGGCTAAATTTCTCGCTCCAGTGCGTATTCCTACACCTGCAACAAAGCCAATAACTTGGGAGCCATCATGCGTTTTGCATAAAACCTGAACTTGGAAAATATTAAAGACTGGGTTAGTCACGTTTCAACCCATAATAAATTTAATAACGCAACACGATCTACATACGAGCGGTCAATCCACACACAGTTGTGTATAGTTCCCGATCAAGTATTATATGATAAATGCTTATACGCCAGGTGAAATTGCGCCATTTGGCTTCCTGAGTGGAAATGCACGAAAAGAGAGAATAGCGTGCCGGTTTAGGATATCTATATAACGTGTAACTGGTACGACGTTCAGCAGTTTACAAAGAATGTAGAAGCACAGATAAGGATAGCGTGATGTATGGATATGCGAATAGAGTCAAATATAATTCATAATAGGAAGGTAGTTTAATTACATGCAAAACAGCGATTCGATTTTATAAATTATATCACAAGGGTTGAACGCACATACAATATATATATAGCTAGAGGCGATCGGTATATAGATGTTCCTCGGGTTATTATTATCAAGATTTTGTATGCAAAATATGTGACACTGAAAGTATTACACCCATATGTGTGTATTAATAATATTAGCTCTATCTATATATATGAGGAGACATAGACATATGTATGAAGTATGGGGGATTCAACAAGGTATGAGTGGAAGGTAAAAAGGGTTAATATAGGATTGTAAAAGTTATATAAATCCACCTAAACCATGGATATAATATGAGGAAAAAAAAACCATCCCTTATTATTGTCAAAGGATATATATATATATATATATATATAGATGGAGTGCTCAATAGAGGGAGTGCTCAATATTGTATGCAGGTGGAAAGTATTAGAGGAGATTATGTCAAAAGAACATTAGAGTAAAAATATGAAACTATCTTTACAATAGTTAGGGGAGCAGAGGGGAAAAACCTCAGGCTGCTCGAAAAAAAAAAAAAAAAAAATTTCTTAAACTGGAGATGTGACAAAGTCCTTGTTCGCCTGGTCCTGCTTAGCCTTGCCCTCCATACCCTGCAAGTCCAAAGTTTCAGGGTGCATCATCCCTGCATTCAGCTCCAAGGTCTGAGCTGCAGAGATGCTGCGAGCCGTCAGGCAAGAACTGGGGGCTTCGACGTGAGGCTCTTCATGAAAAACGACCGTGATAGAGGTAGTAACCTGAGGTCAGTTGAGAGAAATATTGAATGAAAAGTGCGCAGTGTGGGTTTCAGCAAGGAGAGATGAAGGAATGGGGGAATCAAGGCGACGACCCGAGTGGAGAAGGCGACCTCTGTGAAGTCTAGAAAGGTTGTCCGAATGGGAGGAAGACGTAGAGGATGTGTTGGAGGTGGAGGGAGAACGCTGCATTCGGTGTCTTGTTGTGCCTCTCCAGCATCTCATTCTTTGCCTAAGGTGCGGTATTTTCGCAGTCGAGACAGTGGGGCAAGAAATACAGGGAAGCGAAGGATTGACAGAAGACTGAAACGTATGAGAATTCAGGAAGACTAAAGCCAGCATACAGGAACCAGCAAGTGAGAAGTGGAGGTTTTCTCCAAGATCCCGGAAGCAATTTAGACTGCTCCTCTTTCCAGTAACTGTGTGCGCATTTGAAAGCCCAACATCCGGGCTACACCACCGATTCACTAGCCAAGGAATTGTATTCGAATCAGAGGAGTGCTCCATAATATCGAAGCAGTCGACCATGCAACTGTAAACCATCTGCAATAATCCATCATAAATATGAACTGAAGGTTGATCCATGTCACAGCACGCGAAGATGTATCGAGGAGCGGAGTTACAGTTGTGATTAGCGCCAGGAGTTAAGGCCATTAAACATAGAGCAGTCATATTTAAGAGCTGAGTGATAGCTTCCTTGCGAGTGGGAAGGTGGCTTCCCGTCATGCTGCACCCCCGTCCCATCATCTTATGCCCTGTCATCTACACCTGCATCCGGGAGTTCTGCTTCACTCTGGACCAGTTTTTGGAATTCCTGTCTTTGATCATGATTATAAATTATGTCGAGAGTACCTGTAAGAATATTGTGCTCATTGTCTACGCCCATGTTAGCAAGTAGATCAGAAAATTTTTTACCTTCTCGTCTGATATGCTTGAAGAGGAGAGCACGGTTGTTGTGGAGCCATCGCTCAATATCCTCCAAACGAGCCTCACGTCTCCAACTGTTGGAAATTTTGTGCGCATGAGCCCTATTTAGGAGTTGAGCAGCCATATTGATAAGAATTTGGGATTCCCCTTCTATCTCTAGAGGATGCAGCCCATGTAGTTGAGAAAGGAGAAGTCCCTGCCATAGACCTTCCAACTCAGGTGAATTGTTCACGTCCCATCCAAGATTTCCCATGTAAACAATGATAGGTATGCCTTTGTGATCTTTGATGACACCCCCGAAGCCTGCTTTTCCTGGATTCCCTTTAGAAGCACCATCAAAGTTGAGTTTGAAGGTGTTCTTGGGAGGAGGGATCCAAGAGTTCATGGTGATGTCAGTTCTAGGGACTTTGTGCACTTGCTTTCCAGGGTGAAGCTGAATACCCCAATTTTCCCAAATGATTTTTTCTTTGGCCAGAGTTGGGTAGTCATCTATGTCCCAGGATTTCAAAGCCAAGGTTTCTGTGAGATCGAGGCAGAAGTTCCTCCAGATTATGTCTAGAGGAGTTTTTTGATCCTTGGAAATGAGTTTATTTCTCTCTTTCCAGATTGTCCAGAGGAGAAGGCCTGGGATTATTCTCCAAATTTGTCTTATAATCTCACTTATGTAAGGATTTTGATGCCAATTTCGTATAGAGCTTATTATATTTGCAGTGAGTCTGCAGTTTTGTTGGCATCAAAAACTGACTTTCTCCCACAATTGATTAGCCAAAGAGTAAGAGTATAGGAGATGTTGATGATTTTCCTCATGAGAACAGCAGATGGGGCAGATTGAGGGGCCATGAAAGCTTCTCTTCCTTAAGTTATCCCAAGTGAGGATTCTTTGATGTCCAAAGAGCCAAAGAAATAAAGATATTTTAGGCAAAACCCCCAAACTCCAAATTCTGCTCCATAGGGGATCTTTGGGCGCCGGATCATTGCTAACTATTTTATAGGCTTCCTTGGTAGAGAAGGATAATTTTGGAGTATATCCCCATCTGAGAATGTCCCCGTTATTTGAAATTCTGATGCATCAAATTTTGAGTTAAGAGTTTAAGGCTTCCTTGGCCTACTCATCAGTGTTCCTTATCATCCTTTCTGCCTGTTTCCACTGCCTATAACCCTGCTCTGCATTGTCTATCCACTATTGCTGAATTGTTTCCAATTGCTGCAAATCCCATTCTGGTCCAGGAGGTGGGCTGTAAGTGTTAGTGAGTTTTCGAAATTGATCCCAAGAGCCCGTCCAGAATCTAGCAGAGCTACCATCTCTTATTTCCCAGAAACTGTGTTGTTGTATGAGTAAATAATGTTGTTTGGCCGTGTTCCATATGAGTGAACCTTTCTCCGCTGCAGTGAATCTTATAAGTTCTTCCTAAGGTCTGTGATTGGCATACTTGGTGGTCCAAATAATTGCCCGGGGCTTATTGGGGGCTGTGAGCCAATTCCACCAAATTTTGGCACTCATAATGGAATTGCTGTGAGTAGGATCACGCAATCCTATTCCTCCTTGTTCCTTTGGCTTGCAGAAAGTTGAAAATTTAACCAGAGCCCATTTACGATTAGTACCTTTGGATCCCCATAGGAAGTTCCGCTGCAGGGCTTTATTTTTTTTTAGAACCCATTTTGGCGCTGCCAGGATGGAGAAAAGATACAGAGGCATAGCCTGTAGCACCACTTTGATTAGGACCAATCTACTTGCTATGTTCAGAGTTTTGAGAGTCCATGAAGAGAGACGTGCTTCAATTTTTTCAAGGAGCCCTTGCCAGGAGGCATGCTTAAGAGCAGAGGCTATTAAGGGGCCACCCAAGTAATTGGAGGGGAGAGTAGCAATGGAGAATCCAAGAATGCGGGCTATAGCAGATTGAGTGATAGGAGGGGTGTGAAAGAAGAAAATATGGGATTTAGCATTATTAATGCTCGCTCCCAAGGCAGGCGAGAAATCATTGAAGAGGGATTTTAGTTGGGAAGCTTCAAGAACAGAAGGGTAACCAAACACCATATTGTCATCCAAAAACTGTTGGTGAGTTAAGGTAGGTGAATTGTGAACTAAGAGGCCTCGGAGCTGCTCGGATCTAAGGGAATATTTAAGATGGTGACCCAAGCCTTTCGCCATTAAGACAAAGAGGAAAGGCGACAGCGGGTCCCCCTGTCTGATACCTCTTAAGGGGTTGAAGGGATGCGAGGGAATTCCATTAATAAGGATCGAGAAGAAAGAGGAGGAAATAAGACTTGAGACCCAGCGAACCCAAGTGAGGCAGAAACCGAAAGTAGATAACACTTTTTGAATGTAGGTCCAGCTTAACTTATCAAAAGCTTTAGAAAGAAAAATCTTGAGAATCATACCTGCCTGATTGGTGTGCTTGAGAGAGTTTATGATCTCGTGAGTGAGGATAATGCTGTCTAGTATTTGCCTGCCTTCCACATATCCGGATTTCTTGGGAAAGATGAGTAAGGGAAGAAGCGGTTTCAGTATGTTGGCAATGACTTTAGAAATAACTTTGTAGATGAAATTGCATAAGGCGATTGGGAAAAAAATTTCTGGCGTGCTGGTATCTTCTTCTTTGGGGATTAGGGCGATGAAGGTCGCATTCAATGAGGGGAGAAGCCAGTGCATAGAGCGTGATTCCTCCGCCACCATCCAAACCTCTTCTCTGATAAGCTCCCAAAATTTGTGAAAGAAGGTAGTCGTGAAGCCATCCGGACCTGGGGCCTTTCCTTCTTTGAGTTGCTTCATGGCTAGATCCACTTCCTGACTCAAGACCGAGTGCAAAAGATGTTGGTTGTGCTCTTTAGTGATAATCTTTGGAATGTTTTGTGTGATTTTGTCGATGGTCGGCAATCTGTCAAGAGGAGGCTCTTGGTGTACATCTTGGAAGTGATTGATGAACACCTGCTCAATATCTATGTGGTCTTCCACCCTTTCCCCCTCCTGATTCTCAATGGAAGTGATTTTGTTGTGCATTCGTCTTTGAATAATAGTTCTGTGAAAGAATTTGGTATTTGATTTTCCTTCCTTCAGCCATCGAATTCTAGATTTCTGCCCCCATATAATTTCTTCCTGCTTTGATCTTTCCTCCAATTGAGTTTGTAGCTGCTTTTCCTGCTCCATTGTTCTTTCCATATAACCTTCTGTGATGATTTTTTGCTAGATAACTTTCATTTCTTTATTTATGTCCTGCTGTGCCTAGAAGATATTGCCAAAAGTGGTATGATTCCAGTGCGTGATGTGGGTTTTAAGGAATTTGATATTTTGTTGGAACTGCTACATTTTGGACCCTTCTGGCGGCGTGAAGTTCTTCCACATGGAGCTGATGAGGTCCTTGAAAGCGGGGTCATTCAACCAGAAGGCCTAAAAGCAAAAAGGGTGACACGTTGAGTTCCCCGGTCTTTGTCATTGAAGAGAGATCGGCCAATGGTCAGAGCCAGTGAGTGGGAGAAGAGAGGTTGAAATTTCACCGCCTAGATAGAGTGCATTATCTGAAATAAAAAATCTGTCTAGCTTAGAGGCAATGTGCTGGCAACCTGCCCTGCGATTACTCCAGGTGTGAATTCCATTACTGTATTGTAGATCTATCAGCAAGTTGTCGTGTATGAAATCTTTGAAGTGGCCGCTTTCTGGCTCTAGTTTATCTCTACCTCCCATCTTTTCCTCCAGTTTGGTGATCATATTAAAGTCACCTCCTAAGATCCAAAAAGGATGGATTATGTAATTATTGAGCGCTCCTATAGTGTCCAAAAGAACAGTCTTATTGCCTGCTTCCTGTGGGAAATAGACATTAGTAAGGTGTCCATGAATATTTTTTCCTATGATGTGAAAATTTGCTTGGATGATGTGGTGGGAAGCATGGAAATCAGAGAGCGAGATGGCCTGAGTGTTCCAGGCAATAGCTAGCCCTCCGGAAGCTCCCGAGGCATCGACAGCTACTGAATGACATCCAGGCCAAGCTCTTGAGAGAATGTTGCCAAGAGTACTACTGTTACATTTAGTTTCCTGCATGAAGAATATCTGAGGCTGCTCCTGCTTTATCATGTTTTTCATCATTCTGAGTTTCCCATGACTATTAAGGCCTCTTATATTCCATGAAGTGAGCTTCATGATTCACTATTTGGGAGAGGCTTGTAGTACTTTGTCAGCTTAACATATCTGCTTGAGTAAACCAAGATTTTGCCAACTGTGATTGTTCTTTCCAGGTCTATTTTCCTTCCTCTTTTCTTGGAGTCTTTAGGAAATTGGTTGCCATCCCACCTACTACCTGGCTGTATTCCCAGTTCTCTCTGTTGAAAAGCTTTGGATATGATAACTTCCAGCGTGTCTAGCTGATGCGCTTGAATCTTGTCAAACTACTTTCTCCAGCAGGCTTGTTCGAGCTCAAAGATGTCAAGCCCTCTCAGGTTGATGCTTTCTGGTTCTTCCTCCATATATTGTGCTTGACTACTTTCTGCAGAGGGCTAATTGGGAATGCAGTCAACATCCATTCCATTTGGTTTCCAATCTGGGTCTCTCAAAGGTACATCAGTTGGACCAAGACGAGCCCCCATGGACGGAGGATAGGGGGGTGAATCAGGCGGAGGGGGGGATGAGGTTGAATTTTCCGCTTGGGGGGCTATCTGGTCTGCTTGAGGGGAGTTATCGGCAGCAGTGGCTAGGGCTTCAAAGCTATTTCTGGTGGAAGGAATGGAATAAGCGGTTAGGTTGGATTTTTTCCCGCTGGGAGGTTTCTTATGAGACCTCCTTCGACTGGTGACTTTGGTAAACCCTTCAGGAGTAGAAGTGTCTGGGAGGTTTGAGGCTTGTGGCTTGGCATTAAAGTGGAAATCCCTGAAGAGATGGCTATGAATGTGACATTTGCGATAGCTGAAGGGAAAATGTTAAAAATCTAGGGCTTAAATCCATTCAAAATCATCGTGATAGAGGCTTACCAAATCTGGGAGTGCTTTGTCCGAGTGCATGTAGACACAATGCGAGCATAAGAGGTGTAACGATGCATCTTCATTTCCTCCGCGATTTTAATGAACTCCCCTAGCCCCTTGCCAATGTATTTTAGAGATTCTTCATCCCATTACTCCAGACGGAGCGAGTACATCCTGATCAGGGTTGAACCTTTCCACCCAGTCCCTTAGGTATAGGCTAGATGAGTTAAAGAAGTAAGGTCTCTCATCTAGAACCTTGTTACGATCTTCTATGCAAAGAAATATTGTAGTGAAAAATCGCTTGGGTCCAAGCTGAAGGGTGACATGCCCTTTGGGTTTCCGTTTGGCCGAGATCCACCCTTGCAAAGCTTTTTCCATAGGCCAAAATCCTATAAATTTACGAATAAGGGCGTGATCTCTCATGTACTGGATTTGTCCATTGATCTTGTGGCTTGGAAGCTCGATTTTTGGCCTTTCTGCCGTGATCGGTTTGCAGGTTGTTGAAGTCACTGTGGGTGTTTCTTTTCGCCCAGTTTGTTCTTCCTGTGTTGCACTATTCTTTTTAGTTGAGACATCTGGCGAATCATGCATCTAGTTGTCCTTGGCTTCTGGATTCAGCTAATCTGATGCAGAGTCTTTTGAATGATCTGTGGAAGTTTGTTTGTCGTGACTTGGGGGGAAGACTTTCTGCCTCCCCCAGAAGGGCCTGCCATTGTAGGTGAACCTATGCCAGTCCACGATGTGTTGGTAGGAGATAGCCAGGGTAAGGCAGAAAGTAAACAAAGTTAGTCGGCGCAGTTGCAGGGGGTGAGCGGGAACCCTAGCAGAGCTCGATTAAGTTTTTCGTTCATAACTCATCAAGGTTCTTCCTCAATTTATCATAATTATTAAGTTAGTATTTAATTTTATATTAATTTTGAAGAATTAATTTTCACATATATTTGAAATAGATTGTTCATCACACAAAATTGAAAAGATATAATTTTTTTTTATGATAATAAAAAATCCTTTTTTTCAAAGACTATATATTCAATACATTCAAAAATTCCAAAATGAAGTGAGTATTTTTGAAACTATTTTTTCTCTCTATTCTATTACATATCACACAGTAAATGTGACATAAAAATCCTAAAACATTTTTATATTGACATAACATTAAAAATTACAAAAAAACTAAAACTCATTAGGATCAAAAGCAATGCAGTGAGGTTCATGGATGGCCTGACCCAATGCTTCTCTATAAAATCAGGTAGCTTGCAAGTTTAAAAACTCTACTAGGGATAAACCGGAGTGAGAACAACTGGGATGATAAAAATATAAGCTTTGGTAGACAATTGAGATAAGGCCGAATAACAAGGCCAAATAATTTTTTTTTTCTAAATAAGACTAAGTTCTATTACTGTAAGAAGATATAGTACATACAGAGGTGAGCCTTCTCAGGCCGGATGAGTTTCAGCAAAATAACAAAATAGGCGCTGCCCACAGTGGGAAACCAGCGTGCTAGGAGTTTGTTTGCTGCCTCACAGGAGGAAACCAGCATTATACAAAAAATACTATGAGTGTAACATTTTGGACCGTCAGTAAACTGCGACCTATGACAATAACAGTGAATATATGGGCCTGCTGGCCAGAGATTCTGAATATTCCATCTGGACCAAGACTCTGGCATGAAAAAGACAAAAAAGCTGAGAATTCTAAATACCATAATCGTCGGAGGGAGATTCTTCTTCGATACGGCATCCAAATTCATAATCCTCATTGTCTTGGGCTTGATTTGCTGTTGCAGCTCCGTCGTTCTGCGCCATGTGGATGCTTGGGCGACCAGAGCTGCTGCCACCCTGCTTGTCTCGCTCTGCCCCGCTTGAGCCTATCTGCATATCTGAGCGGAGAACACGGTCAGCTTCAGGAGGGCGGAGCTGAGGACGCGGAGAAATTGAAGAAGAGCCGAACTGAGGAAGCTCCTTGAACTTAACTGAAATTGTGGCGACCACCATGGGCTGAGAGGTGAGGCAAGGAAAGTGAAACAGGGCCGTCTCAGGATTAGCAAGGTGGGCAGCTACAGCAGCGCGAGGTTCAGTGGATGAAGGGTGAAGAGAGGGACTAGGCGGAGGAGAGGGAGGGCGATGGGGCGGCATGGTGCGGCGCCTGTTCGAGGCACGAAGGGAAGCGCGCTGAGGAGAAACAGAAACCGGAGAGCCCGAGTTGGAAGGAGACCGACGCCTGGAGGTAGACCGAGCTCGGGTGCTGCCTCTGCGGCATCTGAGCCGGTGCCTGAGCCTAGGCATGATCAAACGAGGAGAATGCAGCAGTGGCTGAGAGAAGTGCTGCGAATTCCGCAGAGGCGTGAAGTTCAGGGGCGGACCTGCAAGAAGACAGAAAGAGCTCTGAGAGAAATGGGAGCCCGGTGTGAATTCCACGCAGCAGTGGATGCTACATCTTCTGCCCAAGGCAGTCCGTGTGCTGGCTATCGTGGCTTCCGGAGAACAGCCAGAGCCGAGAGGCGCAATGGAGAAAAGCATTGTTACAACCCAGAGGTAAGGCGAAATGCAGCTTCGAAGCATCGAGAAGGCGGTTAATCTCCTGCAGGTGGAGGACGGCAAAGCATAATGCGGGAGTTCTTGGCATCCCCACCGGCTTGAATGCCAAGTAGGGTGGTGTGCCATGGAGTTATTACAACCAGAGTGCATTGAATGCTGAAGGCCGGCGTCCCTGTGGGTTTGGCACGCGCCGGCTCGCATTTCATTATCAACAACCATCACCCGCATCCGGGTCGGAGTTATCCTTGTGCACCAGCAGAGTGCAGTTTTGTAGGAGCTCATTATCATTGAGATTGGAGAGAGGTTCAGCAAAGAGGATTTGATCACTGGCAACTCCTTTGTTGGCCAGTAGATCTGCAACTTTGTTTCCCGACCTTTTGACATGCTTGAAGACGATGGCTTTGTATTGTTGCATCCAGTTTGATATGAGTTCAAGTCTGGCGGCCAATCTCCAGCTATCCGACACTCGAGAAGGGGGGGAACCGTGGAGAAGCTTTTGCGCCATGTTGATGAGGATCTGAGAGTCTCCTTCGATTTCCAGAGGAAAGAAGTTGTTACGTTGTGCTAGTTGAAGTCCTTGCCAGAGTCCTTCAAGCTCTGCCGAGTTGTTGGTGTCCCATCCGATGGATCCATAGAAGATGAGCAGAGGTCTTCCTTGGTGGTCCCGAAAGATGCCCCCAAAACCAGCCTCCCCTGGGTTTCCCTTTGAGGCCCCGTCAAAATTGAGCTTTAGGTGAGCCTCGGGGGGGGGGTCCCACTTGTGATTTGATGTCGAGGGACGTTTTGAATTATTGTCAGAGGTGTTCGTGGGCGGAAGAGTGAGCTGCCAGCTTTCCCAGATGCGTTTCTCGGAGGGTTGAGAGGGGAAATCTTCTTGAGTCCACTGCCGGAGACCTATAGTTTCTTGGAAGTTTCTGCAAAGATTGCTCCAGAGGACATCGAAGGGAGTTTGCTGGCTTTTGAAGACTCGCCGATTCCGTTCTTTCCAAAGATTCCAGAGCGTGAGGCCTGGGATGATCTGCCACAGGAAGTTGAGAAGAGGACAATTGTAGGGGGCAGATGGCCAGTCCCGAATGAGGGCATTTGGGTCTTCTCTGTTTCGGCCTTCTTTTCTGCATTTGAGGCTGAGGGTGTCCCAGAACGCGGAGGCCAAAGGACAAGTGAGCAAAAGATGCTGGATCGTTTCCTCTTGAGTCGCACAGTTGGGACAGCGCGAGGGGCCAATGAACCCTTTTTTGAGAAGGTTGTCCCAAGTGAGAATTTTCCGGTGGCTGAGGAGCCACAAGAATGTGGAAACTTTAGGCCAAAGGGGGGGGAGCCAGAGCCCTTTCCAAATGGGATCTGGGTTATCAAGGGGATGAAGGAGGAGCGAATAAGCTTCCTGAGTAGTGAACGTGCCCTTGGTAGTGTACCCCCATCGGATGATGTCTGGCCTTTCTGAAAATCGTAACTTCCTGCTGCTGAGCTCTTTTTCTAGCTGCCTTCGGGCTTGATCATGCTGATGGCTTAGATAGGTGGCTGCTGCTTTCCATTGACGAAATCCTTGAATGAGGTGCTCTTCCCAGAACTGACAGACAGGATCTTCAGTGGTGTAGGTTTCCTGAGGTTGAATCTGAGGATCTATACAGGACATCAGACGTGGTCTTTGCTGCCATGCGTCCATCCAGAAGCGTGCAGTTTGGCCATTGTGAACTTCCCAGAAACTGTGCTCTTGGATCAGTTGCCGATGTTGCTTTGCTGCGTTCCAAATCAAGGAGCCTGAGTCTGCTGTGGTGAGACGTATAAGTTCAGAGCTGGGTCTGTGATTGGCGTATTTGTCTGTCCAGAGCCTCGCCCATGGGCTGTGAGGCTTAGACAGCCAATTCCACCAGACTTTTGCGCCCATGATGGCATTGCTATGCTGTGGATCGCGAAGACCCAGACCTCCCATGTGCTTGGGGGTGCATACCGTGGTCCATTTGACAAGAGCCCATTTGCGGTTGTGACCTGAGGCTCCCCATAGAAAATTGCGTTGAAGAGCCTTAATCTGTTTCAGGACCCATTTGGGTGCTGCTAGGACTGAGAAGAGGTAGAGAGGCATTGATTGGAGGACAGATTTGACCAGAATTAGACGACTGGGGAGGTTTAGAGAGCGGAACGTCCATGAAGAAAGTCTGGATTCAAGCTTATCAAGCAGTTGTTTCCAGGAAGAGTGCTTCAGGGCTGAGTCAATGAGGGGGGCGCCGAGATAGTTAGCTGGAAGCTTGGCTATTGTGAAGCCTAAGATCCGAGCGATTCGAGCTTGAATGTAAGGCGCAGTGTTAAAGAAGAAGATCTGGGACTTCGTGGAATTGATGGAGGTACCTGAAGCTTCTGCAAAAGTGTCAAGGATGGCTTTGAGGGATGAGGCTTCTTGAGCAGAGGAATGCCCGAAGAGCATGTTGTCGTCTACAAACTGCTGATGCGTGATAGCGGAGGAGCCATGAACAGAGATGCCTCTGATCTGCTTCTGATGTATGGCATGCTTGATGTAACGACCTAGACCTTCAGCCATTAGTACAAAGAGAAAGGGGGAGAGTGGATCTCCTTGACGGATGCCCCGAGAAGGAGAGAAAGGACGAGAGGGGAAGCCATTGACCAGTATGGAAAAGAAGGAAGAGGAAATGAGGCTCATGACCCAGCGGATCCAGGAGGGGTTGAAGCCAAAGGCTGAAAGAACTTGGCGAATGTAGACCCAGCTGAGCTTGTCAAAAGCTTTGGAAAGATCTATCTTCAGCAGCATGCCAGGCTTTTTGATTTGCTTGAGGGAGTGAATGACTTCATGGGTGAGAATGATGCCATCTAAAATTTGTCGGCCGTCAACATAACCAGTTTGCTCAGGGGAAATGAGAAGAGGAAGGAGGGGTTTGAGCCGATTGGCGATGACCTTGGAGATGATTTTATAAATCACATTGCAGAGGGCTATGGGTCTGAATTTGTCGGGGGAGGCAGCGAGGTCAGCTTTGGGAATGAGGGCAATGAAGGTTGCATTAAGGGACGGAAGGAGCCAGTGCATGGATCTGGACTCCTCTACTAGTTGCCATACCTCTGTTTTTATCAGCTCCCAGAAGTGGTGGAAAAAACTGGCTGTGAATCCATCCGGTCCTGGAGCTTTGCCTTCTTTGTTCTGAGCGACAGCCTGTTCTACTTCCAGGAGCGAAACCGGTCTTAGAAGAAGCTGGTTGTGTTCCTCCGTGATGAGCTTGGGGATGTGGGGCAGGATCTTGTTGATTGCTGGTTGCCTGTCCGGACTGTCTTCTTGCAGGACTGTTTTGAAGTGAGATGTGAGTTCTGCTTCAATTGCCTGATGTTCTTCAAGACGTTCTCCTGCTTGTGTTTGGAGGAAGTTGATGTTGTTATGCATTCTGCGCTGAATGGTAGAGTGGTGGAAGAATTTTGTGTTCCGTTCGCCCTCCTTTAACCATCGAATGCGGGATTTCTGCTTCCAAAGAATCTCTTCCTGTTGTCTCCGGTCCTCTAGCTGCTTAAGTAGGTGTTGTTCTTTTGAGATCAAGCCCTCTGTGCGACCCTCTTGGATGATGTGAGTCTGTAGCTCTTCCATTTCTTGTTCGAGCTCCTTTTGATGCTGGAAGATGTCCCCAAAGGTGGAGTGATTCCAATGTTTGATGTGAGCCTTGAGATCTTTGAGGTGCTGTTGGAATTGATACATCTTGGATCCTTGAGGAGGGATGAAAGCCTTCCAAGCTGAGTTGACCATTTCTTTGAATCTTGGATGTGTGAGCCAAAAGGCTTCAAAGCGGAAGGGTCTTTTGGCTGTGTTTCCAGGTCTGGTCCATTGTAGTGAGATGGGCCAGTGATCAGAGCCAGAGGTGGGCAGGATGGAGGTGTGGAAATCCCCCCCTATATGTATTGCATTGTCAGAGAGCAAGAAGCGATCCAGTTTGGAAGCGATTTGTTGGTGGCCAGCACGTTTGTTGCTCCAGGTGTGGATGCCGTTGGCGAAGGGGATATCAATGAGCCAATTGCGCTGAATGAATTCTTTAAAGTGGGTGCTGTCCCCATCGAGCTTGGCTCGTCCACCTCTTTTTTCCTCTAGATTTGTTATCATGTTGAAGTCACCTCCTAATATCCAGAGAGGGTGGGTTCTGCTGGAGTTGAGGGCCTCGATAGTGTTGAGAAGAGCGATCTT
Organism: Pinus albicaulis; assembly: GCA_034641835.2. Classification (NCBI taxonomy): domain Eukaryota; kingdom Viridiplantae; phylum Streptophyta; class Pinopsida; order Pinales; family Pinaceae; genus Pinus; species Pinus albicaulis. The sequence goes on along the minus strand of JAXQQM020066231.1, from coordinate 41,791 downwards.
TCTTTGCATCTCCTGGGGGAAGTAGACATTAGTGAAGTGACCATGCAGATTTGTGCCCAGGATGTGGAAAGTAGCTTGTATCAAGTTGTGAGCAGCGTGGGCGTCGCTAATAGAGATTGCCTGAGGGTCCCAGGCGATGGCCAGTCCGCCTGAGAATCCTGAAGCATCAACAGCTATGGATTGACAACAAGGCCAAGCTCTGGTGAGTGTGTGGCTGAGAGTAGTGCTAATGCATTTTGTCTCTTGCAGGAAAATGACTTGCGGTTTTTCCTTTCGTATCAAATTTTTGAGCATTCTGAATTTGGTGGGGCTGTTTAGACCCCTTATGTTCCAAGAGATGTGCTTCATTGGGAACTATCTTCCCGAGGTTGAAAAAATCTGGTAAGCTTGGGGTACCTACCAGAGTCTACTAGCATTTCTCCTATGAGGATGGTCCGCTGGAGATCGGTTTTCCGCCCTCGCTTTTTTGAGTCCTTGAATAGTTTCTTGCTGTCCCATGGGCTTCCCACTTGGATCCCAAGAGCCTTTTGATGCTGTTGCGCTTTGGTTAGAGCAACCGCCAAATTTTCTATCTGTTTGTCTGAAATGGTGTCGAAGTCTTGTTTCTGACAGGCTTGTTCCAATGTGTTGATGTCCAGCTCGTCGATGTCCACCCCGTCTGGACCTTCCTCCAACAGACTGCCGTGCGGTTCAGATGGATCAAGCTCCATAAGCGGTGAAAGAGTATCTCCTGAGGCAGATCCAGGGGTTAGCTTGGATGGAAGGAGGAAAGCTTCAGGAGTGAGCTTTGGTGGGTTTGAAGGGGCGGGTATGTCAGAAGCCGGAGGCGTGATGATCATGGGCGTGGGGAGTGTCGAAGGACCAGATTGATCAGCGTCTGAAGATTGGGCTAATACATCAAAGCTGTTGCTTGTGGAAGGGAGGGTTTGGGAAAGAGGAGAGGATTTGGTCTGGCCAGCAGAGGGCTTTTTGTTATGGCGCCGGCGGGAAGGGACTTTGGTGAATCCATCAGCATCTGTGTTAGGAGATGCCTCAGAGGCTTTGCTGGGTGCATTATTGAGAGGGCAATCTCTGAAAAGATGCCCGTGGGCATGGCATTTCCGACATCTGAAAGGAACATGCTCGTAATCTATGGACTGAACCCATTCGAAGTCATCGTGGTAGAGACTTACCGAATCCGGGAGGGCTTGCGCAAGATGCATGAAGACGCACAGTCTGGCATAGGAGGTGTAGCGTCTTAGCTTGGTCTCCTCTGCTATTTTGACGAATTCCCCCAGGCCATTGCCTATGTCTGTTAGAGATTCCTCATCCCAATACTCCAGAGGAAGAGAGTAAAGCCTGATCCAGACCGGTGCCCAGTTAAGATCCTCTTTGTCTGGATTGAAGCGCTCGGTCCAGTCTCGGAGGTATAGCCCTGAGGAGTTAAAAAAATATGGTCCTCCATCCATGATGCGCTTTTTGTCCTCCAGGCAGGTGAAGATGGCCGTGAAGAAGCCCTTGGGTCCAAGCTGCAGCGTTATTTGTCCTTTCGGCTTCCACTTTGATTTGATCCAGCCATGGAGAGCCTTTTCTGTAGGCCAGAAGCCCACAAATTTGCCTATCAGTGCGTGGTCCTTCATAAATTGGATCTGGGCGTTGATTCGGTGGCTCGGAAGATCTATTTTTGGTCGCTCAGCTGCTATTGGCTTGCATGTCCCCGAGGTCGCCTTGGGGCGATCCGCAGTGTCTGTTGCTGCGGCTTCTTTTCCTTTTTGTGCTGAGGGCTTTTCGCCTTGCATGTTCTGCGTAGTACCTTGGTTCTTGATGTCATTGGTCGGCGCTGTGTTTTGTGCTTGCGCAGAGTTCAGGTTTGGATTTTCCGCTGAGTGGGACTGATTGTCCTTGTTCAAGACTGTGGGGGAGGCTCTGTGGGCCTCCCCCTGCGATAAAACCATGAGGTGCGCTTCAGAGAGTGCAGATCTGGTCAGTGCAGGGAGGACGAGCTACGAGTGCAGGGTATTCTGTGGAGCGGCAGCGCCGTGACAGCTGCGTGCAAACCCTACCAGAGGCAAACCCTAGCTCTTTCTCTTTGTCTCTTTTATAATCAACAAGGCCAAATAATTAAGTGGGCAAGGAATAAAAATTGGCAAGTGGAGAAGGTGAACGTCTTATGTAGTGTTGAACTATGTGCTTATGATAATAGAATATGACATCAAGGAGTAGAGGGGATATTTGGAGATACAAAGGCTGATCAATTTTTTTATCTTGATTGGGTGGAGAAAAATGTGGTATAGAAAAGAACATAATATTGGCACCAGTGGTAGAGAAAGGTGCACCAAATGCAAAGATAAGGAGAGAGTCACACATATACTTGAGAAAATGGAAAAATTAAAACTTGATATGTTAGTAATGAATATGAAATTGCAAAATCCACTAACAACCAATGATAATCTAATGGAAAAGGTCCAGGAATTGAACACAAGGCTAGCAGGCATATGGATGAAACCGAGGTATTACCTACACAGGTTTTTTCTTTACAGGAAGAACTCCATGCTCTGGATGTCAACCTCAAGGAGTACAATGTTGCTAGCAAGCAAAAGGGAGATGGATGAAACCGAGGCATTACCTACACAAATTTTTTTCTTTACAGGAAGAAATCAATGCTTTGGATGTTAACCTCAAGGAGTACAATGTGGCTAGCAAGCAAAAGGGAGATCACTCTCGAAATTTAATAAGCTACCATAGGATGAGAGTAATAGCATTGACTAATATATGATTGTTGTGAAATTTGTTTCTTGTTAGAATGCTATTATAAGATGTACTCCTCTAGACATGTGATGAACAAATGTAACTAATTTCATGGTTACTCGCTCTTAGATTTAATTATAAAACCTTACTTATTCTCGTTAATAAATAAATAAATAAAATAGAAAAATAATCACAATAGTTGGGATTTATAGTTATTATATTTATTTTTCTTTAAAATATTATCATAATAAAAATGATAATAAAATAAAATTTAATCTATAAAAACTTTATAATTAATTAATTAATTTAAATTTATTTAATTATTAAAAAAAATAAAACTGAATTTTATTGGAAATAAAAGTTATCAAATTTGATTAGATATGAGCATCTAAGATGATGCAATCTTTATTTTTTTAGATTAACCTTTTTCGATCAAGATGATTTTAATTTTAATTTCTTTATTTTAAATACATTTTATTAGAAATAATTTTTACTTTTATTTGATTAATTTACATAAATTTGAATTACAAATAATCTTAACCTTTATTTGATTAATTTACATAAATTTGATTAGAAATAATCTTAAATTTTATTTGATTAATTTAGAAAAATTTGAGTAGAAATAATCTTATGTAAAAGGCCATTATCATTTATTTTATTTCAGTTTTGTGGTCAAGTCAGATTCTACCTCCATAGATTAGACTTGCTTTTATTTTAATGGAACGAATATTTAGACTACCGTCCATAATTAGAAAAATAATTAAAAACAATAGAGAAAAGTAACCGTTAACTACGCAGAAGCATGTGTGGAATCTATCGTTGAAACACGGATCCCACTGGCGTGCACATAATCAAAATTTTCAATATAATGATTATAAACGATCATATAATTTAATTTTTATTATATATATTTTTTAAATTTTAGGAGTATTTTGTTATTAAGATTGTGTAATCTATATATAAGATGAGGTTATTAGAAATGTGTTAGGTTAGATTGAGTTTGGATAATTTTTAATCTTTATAAATTAGTATCAACATTATTTTATAAATTTTGAATTAATAATTTGACAAGATTAAACCTTATATCAACTAACCAATTTATATTTTATAAATAGTAAGATACAATCTTATAACTAAAATTTTATTAATAATTTTATAATAAAAAAGGAATACATAAAATTTGTAATATTGAATAAACCCACATAAAACACCTAATTTACATGTCAGAAATTTATAAATTATATCTATCCAATTTCCAATTAAAATTTTATTATTTATTTGTTTAATGTAACAAATAGTAAATTCACGAGGTACATGTCATCTGCATCAATCCAACTACTGAAACTAACACAAACCCTAATCTTCCTCAAACTGAACCAAGAAACCCTAATCAAACTAACACAAACTATAATCTTCCTGAAACTGAACCAAGAAACCCTAATCTTCCTCAATGAAACACTAGTTTTCCTCAACCAGAACCATTGAAGACATCCATGTCAATTATTTGCCCATAGCAATTCTTCAGCGCCCCGGAGGGCCACCTCGTCTGCAATTTTCCAGCCAAATGCTCGTACCAGGGCAATCTGTTCCAACGGGATTATCAAACCATCATCTGTTAGGGTTTCGCTGAGGGTGCCGCACAGTCTGCAAAATTTTACATCCGATTCCTGAAACCATCTGCTCACTAATGGAAAAATTTGAAATAAATGAGTTTTCTTACTGAGATGCATCATTAATGGTTAAATTTGAAATATATGGTTTTTCTTACTAAGATGTACATGTCCCGTGAAATTAACCAGTCTAGACACATAGATCATCGCAACGTGCCAAATAAACACTCTATAAAGGTATGATTCCCAGTTTGACTTCTTTGCATTTTCATTGTGAAGTTCAAAATGTTGAGCTTAATTTGATTACAAATTTAATTAACACTTGTTAAAAGGACTATTACCAATTTGACTTCTTTGCATTTTCATTGTGAAATTCTAAATTCTGAACTCATTTGGATTACAAATTTAATCTTTAATTAACACAACTACATTTAATTAATAAAATAAATAAGATTGATATAAATTATAATTATTTAGCTTATATAAATGTATAATGATCAAATATACCTTTAAATTTTCCAAATAAAATTATTAACCACAAAAATTTCCCGATATTGACTTTCTATTTATTGATCTAAATTTTTCATTCACATGTCTTAACTATCTTTAACTCTAGTGTTAGATATTTTAATTTCAGCAAAACATCTTAATATTATTGGAAGGGTCAAATTTTAAAATTAAAATAATTAAAATTAAAAATTTATAATAAATCCCAAACAAAATGTACTTAGTTATTGATATGTTTACGTTAAATATGAGAGCAACTGGAAAAATTATCCACATCATGCTTAAAATGGTAAATATTAAAAGCAAATAATCATCATCGAATTTTTGAAGGGAGAGCCTCAACAACTTCTAACGGTTCATTTGATTCATAATTACATCCCCAAGCCATGGTACGAAACCAGAGTTAAGTTAGGGTTAAAAGAACGGTCATAAAACTAGTATTGCCGTTAAATTATCCTTCACTCAGTTAGTGATTAGAGCTGCTGCGGCAGAGGAAGCGGTTCGAATCGCTCGATTCAAAATCCAACGAATCAACAATTTTATTATCAATATTTTATATCACGTCAAATAATAATAATAAAGTTTGATATTTTTTAAATAAAATATGGATTTATATCAAATATTTCATTGATAATTAGATGCCTAAGCCCTGGTACGGAACCGGAGTTAAATTAGGGTTAAAAGAACGGTATAAAACTAGTATGTCCGTTAAATTATCCTTTCTCAGTCCGTTAGTGATTAGAGCCGCTGCTGCACAGGAAGCGTTCGAATCGCCCGATTCAAAATCCAACGAATCAACATTTTCATTATCAATATTTTATATTTGGTCAAATAATAACAAAATTTGTTTTTTTTTTAAATAAAATATGAGTTTATATGGATTATTTTTGTTCAAAATTAATGCAATATCTCTTTTTGAATTCTAATTAATCTTGTTAAATATATTTTCAAGATATTTGTCTTAACAATATCAGTTTATAATCTTGATAGCGTCAATTTCATTTTTTAATTATCCATTTTCTTTAAAATAATAATATATTATAATAATAAAAATAATTTTTACCAAAAAAAATAATGAATAATATATTTAAATTACTTTAATTAATTTATAAAAAATCTAAATTTGAAAAATTATTAATTTAAAACAATTTTCCAGTAAAATTTGAATAAACTATTTAATAAAACTAAACCCCACACACTAACTAATTTACTTGTCATAAATTGTATGGCACAAACTTATAATTAGTTTTTTTTATCCAACAACATATATTTGTCATAAATTGCATGGCACAAACTTATGATTAATTTTTTTTATTATCCAACAACTTACAACTTATAATAAGACAAAATTATAATTAGCTTTTTATTCGTCTTATTAATTTGTTTAATGTGACAAATAATAGAATTTGTTCTAGTAATTTTAATATTAATCTCCTACAAATTGTACAGTTGATCTTTAGTTTAAGATTAGAATTGCAAAATGGTGGTTGGCCTAAGGAATCTAGTTGTCAAAGTTGCTTGACAATCAATCACAAACTATGAAAACCATATTAGGAATATTTTGGAGGAAATATGGCCAGTATTGTCTCATAATATAATTTCCATTGATGGGAAAGTCAGAATGGGAGAGGCAACGACTGCATTTAGCCATGAGTGAAGTTGCAATTTGAAGTTTAGTTAACCAAATATCAAATTCAAAAAAGTTTAATTTGTAGAATGCTAGGAAACGTATTAGTCTAATGCCCTCCAACTTGAAGAGTGTTTGCTATCCTATATAGGCTAAAGGTTGATGATTATGAGCACACAATGATTCCCTTCAAGATTGTGAGGAGTAGGAGATTTGTGGTTCAAAATCAATTTATTGATCTCTTTATGCATAATTTATAATGTCCTTCAGAAATTTCGGTTGAGGATCTATTATGATAGTCATTATAGACTATGAGGAGGGGGAGATATAATGTTGAAAACCATGCTTTAATATGGCTTTAATATCTTCATACACTGCCTCTATAGAGGAGATATAAGGTTGAAAACCATGTTTTAATCTCGCTTTGATATCTTCATACACTGTCTCTAACTTCACACTTTTAATTAATTGGAAATGAAAATTAGAGAAATCAATCCTTTTTTGACAATATGTTAAAATTATTTAAACAGTGACCAACTGCCTGATAGCACACCATCAACAACTTCAAAACCTTCCATGTTTCAAGAATTTGAAATTACATTTATTTATATCTTTTTTTCATAATCCTTTTAGAAGTAAACATCAAAAAAATCTAAGCAAACCATATTAAACAATATAAAGGGTAGAAAAAACATAATAAGTAGATAAAATTTTATCTTTAAATTTTAAGACAAGTATATAAAACTAATAAAACATACAAAATCTTTAAACTGAATTCAATAAATTTGTATACATCAACTAAGACAATGGAGAAAACAACATCATTTATGTTGGGTATGGATTATTAAAGTTATACATATATATGATATGCCTTTGTTGATCAATACAAATCTTTCTTGAATCTGGTGAGGTTGGATAGGGAGGGGTCATTATCACATCCCGCAATTGTTAAGGGTGACATGCATCCATGTGAGAATCCATCTCTAAATGTGGCATGAGCCTATATTTATTACTATAGAGACATATGAGTTATTGTACTATCATGGCCCATATACACATGAACCTCACACACATGGAAGGGAGGTTAGTAGTGGCAAATATTTCTCCATCATTCTTGAATTTGGCTCCATCTCTCACATTCATTCCTCATATCCAAAGCTATTTTATGGCTCCTTAATGATATTTGGCGATTCAATCTGTGTATTTTTCTCTAGCATTGGGGTCATTTTCACCCATTCTCCCTCTAGTCTGCCATGATTTCTCTGAGTGGTGACGACCCTTATGTGCCTTTATTATAGTCTCGCACTCCATTTTGACACCACTTTTGTGTTTTCCATTGTTCATATCCTTGTCGTTCCATCGCCCTCAAATATTTTGTTGTCTCTAGGAGTTGGAACATGATTTATTTGCCTTGGATACTGCACCAATCTCCATCTTGTAGCCCCTCTTGCAGAATTCATGTATAGTTAATCCGCTAACCCCTTAGCCTTGGTAAGGAAATGTACAAAGTGCATCCTTGAAAATGACAAATGTAGCAAATTTACTAGCTCTTGAACTCACTTAAGCATGGAAAACTAAACATGTAGTTCAAAGAACAAATCCCAATGGAGGTTCAGGAGGAGATACAAGGTTCTAAAGTTGATATGATAGTTGAGAGAGGTTTTTTTTCCCAGTTTAAAAGTGTTTGATAATTCATCTAAGAATGGATAGCTTAGGCATGGAATACGAGGGTAGGAAAAATAAACACACGTTGACTATTTACATGTATTAGAGAATGAAGATGCTACGAGTTAGAGATTTTCTTAATAATGATTCCAGGGAAAAAATCTTGTTGATGTTGGGAAAGATGGTGCTCAACCAAAATGACATGTGAAAGATACTCGAATGAATTGAATCCCATATTGCTCACTCTCCAGGTTCGAGTGGTTGTATCCAGGGGGAACATCAATCTGATCAAGGTGTATATCTCTACTTCTACTTAGCCTCATGATGAATATGGTTTCTCTAATTATCCATGTCAATTATTAGCACAACTATCAATCTGAAAAACACATCATGCAAGAAACATAACTTGACGACATATCCTTGTGCTCCTTCAAAGAAAAAAATTTCACATCTTTTGAACATCTCCATTTATTCTTTCATCTTGGTGTCAAAACTCATCGAGCAAACAAAAATAAAAAAAAAGGCCTCTTCGATCAATCGACCAACACAATTCAACACCCATGTGTGATCAAATGATCAACACTCTCAAGTTGACATACATACCATGGATTCTGGTAGCGGTTGAGATATGTTCATATGGACACAGATCAGGGCATAGGTCATATTTCATCGGTGTTTAGTGATCTACGAGTTTTTTACAAACACTCCTATTGAGTTCCTGATTCCTTCCAGGATGTGAGGTTCAAAAAAATCATTTAGGAGGGAATAGATCTGAATGTAGAAAAGAGCCATGGTGAATTCTTCTTTGTCCAGGTTGTAGCATTCCTCCCAATAGAGGATGAAGAGGCTTGCACTTCCCATAAAATGTGGTCTGTTTTTGAAGATTGTAACACCCCCAATTTATGTGTTTGAAATTAAAAGATAGACATTTGAACTTTAATCCGAAGGGGAGTGGACCCCAAAGGATAAGTATTTTGTGAATGTAATTAAATATTTAATTTGAGGAAATGAATAAAATGAATTATGTAGATTGACCAAAATGAGATTTATGAGATCACTTGCTAAATCCATGAGGATAGATAAGGCAACTATTTCCCCAAAATCTTTCAAAAATCCTTGAAAGAAATTATTTCTAATTTAGATTTTTGAGGAAGAATCTAAATTTCATCAATGATGAGGAAAGTAGTTGGGAAGAGGTAAAAAGCTGGAAAAGCTAAGGAAAAGCATAAAATAGCTTTAAAGAATCCCTAAAATGGCAAGCCTAGGCAAACAGGAAGAAAAGCATCCTGATATTCTGGGCGCAGAATTAGAAACAGGCTTTGGGGAACCATAGCTTAAATAAGCTACTCCTAAACAGATTAGTGGTTGGTCTATTCTAGGAGGTCATCTCAACTCGGGGGTGAGTTCTAGGAGACAGAAGGACTCTAAGGTTGGGAGGTTGGTAGACTGCATGAGTGGTATGTCTCTAATTTGATTGGTGTTTTTACTTGCTGTGGTATGAATTGGCTACATATAAAAGTTGATTTATATGTTATTAGATTTATTAGTGCTACATTTAACAGAATTAATCATAGGGCATTCACCCTTATAATTCTGTATGGATGTAGAGAAAATTTTGTAGAGTAGAATCCAACAGAAAGTCTAAACCAAGGTTGGTTTAAATCTGAGGATACCTATCCTCTACAGATAAATTACTGTAAATTACTTCTGATCTATCAGTATACAATTGTGAGCATGATTAGGTAAGTTTAAGAGAAATTCTCCTAATCCCTAAACCAATCCTTAAGGTAAAAGCTGGATATTTCTAATATCTAATAATTCACAAATTTGTAACCTTAATCTGCTTCTGTGAGAAATAGAGTAGTGAGAAATTTAGTGCATAGAGTGCAGAATTAATTAGTTAGTAATTACTAAGTGAACAACAGAGAGGTATAATAATTTCAACAGCTGTACATGTTAACATTTAATACAATTACTATTCCCTTTAGCAGGGATTGCATGGAAGAGTAGTAAATTGTAATGTTGAAAGAACATTATTTATGTAGCAAGGGAATGAATCCCAAAACATGATCAGTTCTGCAGAAATAACTAGAACAAGAGATCTATGTATGAAAGAGATGGGAGTAGCTATAAGGAAATGAAAAGGAGATCTAACTAGAAATATATATAACCTGGAAAACTAGAAGAGCATGGGAGCCTACAATAATATAATACTTGTATCTCATACATTTTTAAATGGATATATATGAGAATGGACACATAAACCTATGCATGCAATTATATGTATAGACAGATATGAGTAAAGTACATTAATTTAAACATGAGTATGGGGAGACTGTTAGCTCATGAAAAATATATATCGTACAAGAAATTAGAAATAGCTAGCTACAGAAACAAATTTACATGTGCATATAAAAAATTAAACTGAACTATAACTCTCCAGAAATCCTGAAAGTCTCTTGTAAGAGTCATACAAAACATAAATAGCTAAGAGACCTTGTACAATTGAACAACATTATCTATAAAGAGAGTTATATCAGCTAGAGTCACTGCTATGATAAACAAAGTAAAAGAGGAATAACTCATTGGATCAAATCGTATCAACTCATACTGCATAAATCATTCCATGCGAGGAAGCATGAGGCAGTCCATAAAAATTAGAGTTGTGACTCGTTGAAATTTTGGCAACCAAGAAAATAAGTGACAATATATACAAAGGTCCTGATACATGCCACAAAAATATCTGAGTTGTTGGGCTAGAGTCTGGTAACCGAAACCATATTCCAAATTTAAAATTTTAAAACCATTAAAGAGTACCAACATACAAATGCGGGATATAAGCATTCTGACTCTCACAGAGTCTATTTCTTTAAAGGACACTTTGTAAAACCCTACGAGAGCTAATGAGTTTGCATAATTAAGACAAAACATCGTAACGAGAGGGTGATATTATCCCCACAGGTACATACCAACCTGAAACGCCAAGGGAGGTGAAATTAATATGCAGTGAAATGAAAGGGCATAGCTTGCTACAAAGGAATACGAATGAGTCTGTGTTACCTGTGGGAAAACACAGTTAGGACAGGAAATGAGTTAATAGAGTATTTGATAGCAAATTGCTCGAATAGAGAAATTACTCATAAAAATCAAGGAGTTACCTGTAAACCGAGACAATCATACCTTACGAGTTCTCTACATCAACGTTGGAAGCAGAATGTCAGCTAAATTGAAAATATGAAGGTTAATAGTGGATTGAAACAAAAATATATGTACAGAATGAAAAAAAAAAACTCACGAAGTCAGGAGGTATGACTCTTGCTTTGCTGCGACGAGGTGAATCAAGGAATTTTAACTCTGCACGGCATTAACAACATGAGAAAAGTATCAATTAACGAAATCGACAAAGGAGCCATGTCGACAATAAACCAGAAGAGAGAATACAATGAAATTTTTTTCTCAAAAGATATAACGTGAATGGTTCCAAACAAAACTGGACCATACACGTAACCTCCAGAATGAAACACATTCGCATCATTAACATTCAATGAATTCCTCAGAAAGAAGTATGACAAGTTCCGAGCGACGAACTTGATCTCCAATCACAAATTGCTAAACGAGTGTATAAAATGAATACCCGATAGCGTGCAGTGGCGTAGATAAGCCACGAAACTCTTTCATGAGCTGGGATGAGTAAACCATACGACTGGCAAAGACCTTGCCTTCAACCCAAGTTGCAAAGCTGCAATGCAAAGGGATAAGCGAACAAACGATGCACGCGGAAACTGGCTCCAAACAAAAACAAAGACTTATATAATCATTCCAACAACCTTAGAAACCCTAATACAAAAAGATTGCAGAAATCCACTTGGCGCAATCACAAGGGAAGACCCATGTATCGAATGGTTGGTGGTTGTAATTACACCAACTGTGTAACATTAATGGTGCCAAGATATGAAATTGAAATTCAGACATCCTGATCGTATGAGTAAGATTTCTTTGTAAACCAAGTAAGATCGAATGGTGTTTGACAGGTCGACGTGGATCTAACACGTGAAGGGAGGAATGTGACGAAACCATCACAACCCATACAATGGAACCGTAAATAGCATACAATATGACGTGGAGAAGACTTATCCCATCTCAAAATACACATCACCGCAAGGAGATTCGAACCATACGCCTTACGTGGAAACCAGTACACGTATTCAAGTTCACATTTAAATTGGATATGAGACCTAACGTACAAAGATAGGCGAAGATATCAATGCAGGTTTGAAAACAATGATGAATGCCACCTCAGAAGCATGAAATCAATGTTCATATAACAGTATGTAAATTTGCTTCAATTATGCTCAATCCAAAGGTATAGCTATATGCGTGATGGGAAAAAAAATCGAGGACATATAAGTTGCCAAGGGTCTAGAACGCCTCATGGGCATAAGTCATTCGAATCCATTGTGTATAAGTTATGAAGATGGGCCGAATGGGCAAGCGCCAATGACCGCCAAGGTGAAGTTAACTATAGGTGCTCGGTGCGACCTTCATAGAAAATAAAATGATATTAAATCACTCCACACTTGGAGTTAGAATGAAATACAAACAAGTTAAATAGGAAGTTGATAGATATTGACTTGGGGTATATTAATATACTAAAGTAATTCATAAAGGGGAAAATACAATATGATTTCCTAGTTAGGGAGTCAATATCTTTATGGTGAACCTATTTTTGAAATCATGAAAGGCTGGGAGAAAAAAAAAAAAAAATTGAGTAAATGGGAGATGTGACAAATGGTATCAGAGCCCAAGCTATAAAACTGGGCTGGTGACATTGTGCTCACTGTTGCTGTGTGTTCATTGTATAAATTGATTTCTGTGAAAAAAAAAAAAATTATTATATTTTTATTTTTACTGATTTGTGTGGTGTAGTGTACAGTGGTGCTCAAATGGCAGAAGGTGAAGAAATTTATGTGGATCTGCGTGATGAGTATAGTACACCAAATCCCAATGCTCCGGTGATGGCTATGTTGCACAGATTGCAACGAGAAATGGCTGAGATGAGAAGCCAGAATGATATGTTGTCATTAGCCAGTAAGGAATAGGAAAAGCTCATCAGAGAGAAAACTTCACGGAACAACCAAGAAGGTGAAGGTTCCGGAAAGAGGAAGGCTGATGAGTCTGGGGATGATGATGCTGTTAATGAATATAAGCAGAAAAAGGAATTACAAGGGGAATTATGAAAGATCAAACCTCCCTCCTATGATGGGGAGAAGGAGGAAGATGCCAAAGCCTGGTTGCTAAATATGATTAAGTATTTCCAGGTCTATGAATATCAAAGCAATCTGAAGGCCAAATTAGCTATATACCAGCTACAAGGTAAGGCTACCTTGTGGTGGGAGGAGACGAAAATGGTGCATGCCGTTGATGAAAAGACAGTTACTTGGGAAGATTTCCAGGTTAAGTTCAAAAACCGATATCTGAATGAACGTTACTATGATGATAAAGACAAAGAATTCCATGAACTTAGACTGGGACAAGTCACTATTGATGAGTTTGTTACTAAGTTTACAAATATGTTGAGATATGTACCCTACATAAGGGAAGAAAAGGTAAAAGTACAAAGGTTTCTGAATTGTTTGCCTACTGTATACAAGGAGAAAATCGAGTTTGACAACCCAAAAACAATGGAAGAAGCTATTAGAAAAGCCAGAGTATGTTACCAACAGTTCAAAGGAAAAACTGAACAAGGGAAAAGCTGGGTAAATAAGAATGAGTTCAAAGGGAGGAAACATAAACCAGCCTATTTGAATAATTTTGGCAGAGATCATCAGTGGAAAAAGTTTAATAAACCCAAATAAAGTCAAACGGCTCAGTCCCAACTGGCCTCAAAACAAATAGATGGAGACAATAAGAAAGAGGGCACAGTGAAAATGAGAGAACCCCTGAAATGTTGGGGCTGTGGAGAACCCCATGTTTTGAGGGACTGTCCTCATCGAAACATTCAGATGGTTATGAGAGATTGAGAAGCTACAACAATAAATGACATAGCCAGAAATATACCAACTATCAGTGCAGCCTTGGAAAATCGACAAGCAGACCATCAAGCTACCATGGTGGAAATGGAGGGTAAGATTTCTGATCTATCTGTTACTGTTCTAATTGATCCGGGTGCTTCTTTGAGTTACATTAATCCTAAAATTGTAGAAAAATGTAATATAAAACCTGAAAAATTTCAATAGTCATGGTTGGTCAATTGGCCACTGGAACCAAGAGGAAGGTAACACATAGATTGCCCTAGACAGAAATAAAATTAAATGATTTTCACACAGAAGTAAATTTGAACATTCTGCCCTTAGGTTCATATGACCTGCTGATAGGAATGGACTGGCTGGAAAAGAAGAAAGCCTTAATGAACTACTAGGATAAGACTCTGCATTGTGTAGATGAGGAAGGGAAACATTTTATTCTTAAAGGGAAACCAAAACCTATCTCTGTAATACAAATATCAGCACTACAATTGAAACGAACAGCTAGGAAAGGATACCAAGATTATGCAGTACATGTGGAAGAAATAGAACAGAAACCTGAAGAGAGATTGCTGGATGTTTTGCCAGTGGTAAGAGAGTTTAAGGAAGTCTTTCTAGATGAGATCCCTCATCTACCCCCCAAAAGAGAGATTGACTTTTCAATCTATTTGGTGCCGGGAGCAGTACCTGTTTCTTGAGCCCCTTATCGAATGATTCCCCCTGAACTGATGGAACTAAAAATGAAATTGCAAGAACTGTTAGATAAAGGTTATATCAGACCGAGTGTGTCTCTTTGGGGAGCACCAGTGCTGTTCGTGAAAAAGAAAGATGGAACTTTTAGGATGTGCATTGATTACCGTCAACTGAATAAGTTGACTATTAAAAACAGATATCCCTTGCCCATAATTGATGATATTTTTGATCAAGTGAGAGGAGCTTCGATATTTTCGAAGATTGACTTAAGGACTGGTTATCACCAGCTAAGAATCAAAGAATAAGACATTAGCAAAACAGCCTTTCGAACCCGGTATGGTCACTACGAATTTGTAGTCCTACCTTTTGGTTTGACAAATTCCCCTGCCACATTCATGTGCTTGATGAACAGTGTGATAAATAAGTACTTCGATAAATTTGTCCTTGTGTTCATAGATGATATTTTAGTCTACTCAAAAAGTGAGGAAGAACATAAAGAACACTTGAGGATAGTATTGCAAACTCTGAAGGAA
This sequence comes from Pinus albicaulis, assembly GCA_034641835.2. Classification (NCBI taxonomy): domain Eukaryota; kingdom Viridiplantae; phylum Streptophyta; class Pinopsida; order Pinales; family Pinaceae; genus Pinus; species Pinus albicaulis. The sequence continues at coordinate 26,406 of JAXQQM020066231.1, read as the reverse complement.
AACCAATTATATGCTGAATTCAGCAAATGTGAATTTTATAAAGATAAGATCCAATACTTGGGGCATATTATTTCTGAACAAGGCCTTGCTGTTGATCCTGAAAAGATAAAGGCTATAAAAGAATGGCCTGTCCCAACTGATGTTTCAGCAGTAAGGTCATTCCTGGGGATTGCAGGTTATTATCGCAGATTTGTGGAGAGATTTTCTGCTATAGCACATCCTATAACCTCATTACAAAGGAAGGGGGTCAAATTTCAGTGGACTGAAAAATGCCAAAACAGTTTTATCCAATTAAAGCAAAAAATTACTACAGCCCCTATACTGAAGATTGCAGATCCTAATAAAGAATTTGTAGTATGTATGGATGCCTGTAGAGAGGGGTTGGGAGGAGTTCTTTTGCAGGAAAATTTAGTTATTGCATATGAATCTAGGAAACTGAAGGTACATGAACATAATTATAGTGCCTATGATTTAGAATTAGCTGCTGTTATCCATGCTTTGAAAATGTGGCGACACTATCTCCTCGGAAAGAAATTTACGTTGATAACCGATCATATTAGTCTCAAATATTTCTTTTCCCAAACTGATTTGAATGCTAGACAAGCCAGATGGTTGTCTTTTCTAAGTGAATTTGATATGGACATAAAACATATCAGAGGGAAAGAAAATAAAATTGATGGTGCATTGAGTAGAAATGCTTGTCAGAATATCAATAGCCTTGGAAGTAGTGCTCAGATCGATGTAGAAGAGTTGGTGAAAAAGGAAGTAAACCAAGATCCAAATTATGAAACACTCCTGGTGAAATTACAGAAAAAGGAGAAAAATGATTTCACTCAAAACCAAAAGGGGCTGATCTGTTATAAAAACAGATTATATGTTCCAAATGTGGAGACCTTGAGAAAAGAGATTCTAGATGAATATCACAAACAACCATATGCAGGACATCCAGGATATCAAAAAATGCTAACAACTTTGAAAAAGAATTTGTTTTGGCCAGGAATGAAGAAAGATGTAGCAGAATATTTAACTAGATGCATGGAATGTCAACTAGTCAAAGTTGAGCATCAGCATCCTGCTAGTCTTTTAAACCCTTTGCCGATTGCAGAATAGAAACGGGACACAGTCTAAAATAAGAAATTGTTTTATGTAAGGATTTGGGTGCTATCTTATTGGTTCTTTGTTAGATAACGATATGTTAATTTATGAAATAAGTAATAGAAATATATTTTTTACATAGCAATAAAAATATTGTTTACAAAAATGAAGTTTATTAATGTTAAACTCATTTACTCAAGGAAATTAAAATCAGAAGAAGTTGCTTGTCGTAAATGATAGAAAAATCTAGGCAATAGACTATGAAGGATACTGTATCCAGAACTACACCAATCTTTGGTTGTGGCAAAGAATTGTAACTAAACAAAAATGTAATATTAGTTAACCATGAATAAACATGATGGAAGGACATGTGATTGAGTCTATAAGGGTTAGTTTCATGAGAAATTTAGGGCTTCTAGAGAAACATTCTTTTACAGACGATTTGATGAATAGGACGAGAGATAAATATTCCCTTATAGAAGATTTTATGAATAGGACCACACACACAGACTCAACATCACTATAACCAACCTAGATCCATCTTAACTCCAGATCTATCAAGCTGTGAGAGGTATCAAAGCGCCTAGAGGGTTGAAATCTCTAGGGGTGGAAACCTCTTTTTTTAGTGCAAAACTTAATAGAGATCCTTGAAATCACTTTGTTTCAAAGCCAAACAACATTTCAGGCAAGGAAAAAATTAAACCATTCAAATTTGGTGGTAAGAGTGATTCATTACACATGATCAAATCCATGGAGTAGAAGTAAATGAAAATGTAAAACAAGAAGTGGTAGAAAAAAAAATGCATGGAAATCAAAACTAAAAATCTATAACAGTTTCTATTGTGAAATCCTTTCACACAAAAATTATTACTGGGCATAGCTCACACATATTAAACATTACGTTTACATTTACATTTTCATATTTTCGTGTATACCTCTTTTATATTTATTTATTTCCCATACCTATTTTATATTATCCCATGGTATTTGGCATACTATATTTGGACCATAATATTTAGCACATGGTATTAATAATAATTTGTTCCATGGTATTTGGCCCATAGGCTTCACCTAAATAGGACCTCATTTTTTAGTTTTCTACATATAAAAAGGTTTATGGAGTAAATATAAAAAGATGTTTTATTTATTTACCATATCTATGATCTATTTATATTTATATTTATTTACCACGTCAAATTTATATATTTAGGGAAAGAAGTGATTTTTCGTTAAGTCAAAAATTATGTTAATTAGACTAAATTTTAAATAGTAATGTTAAACATTACTTTTACATTTACATTTACACATGGAGTAAATATAAAAAGAGGTCTAATTTAACTCCCATATCTCTACTCTATTTATATTTTTATTTATTTACATCCAAATGTTTACAATACATTTCTCACGTTACATTTACACATGTACTCTATACTAAGATGTAGAGAGTCTCTATAAACAATAAACTTTAAAAAAGTCATTGAAATCACTAATTACCACCATAGCTTAACCTGCCATATTTTATTTATCCTATACAAAAATAAATAAAATAATAATTTTCCAAAAGAAATTCAATATTTTAATTATAAGCATGCATTACAAAAACAATAATTTTCCAAAAAGAAAACTTCAATATTGTAATCAGAAGCATGCATCAAATAAAATTCCAGAACCAGCCAAAGCCTGAGAGTTGGGAAATTAAAGATAACAATACGATTTATAGAAGTGATAAATGTAATTGAAAATCCAACAATGAATAACACATGCAATGCATCGTAAATAAATAGACTTTAAACTAGAAAACCCCTTTAAGAAGAGCACGATAACATTCTTTACGACAAAATCCAGGAGAATATTCGGTGAATTTCTCATATATTGAAATACATATATAGTTGAATCATAACCCTGGAACATCACCAGTTAATCCAACAATAGAGAAACAACCAAAAACATCAACCATAGGGTTTCAACGTTCAAAGTAGAGATTCATTAATACAAAGGTCGAGTAACCCTGTTCGAAATAACCAGAACCCAAAGGGGTTTTCAACAATCTCAATGACTAGAACCCCAGAGAGTTTGAAACTTAAAATAATAAGTACCCACGAGAGGGTTTCTATGTTTAAAGACTGCCAAAGTACAATAATCCTTTTACTGTATAAGAAAATTAGCCTGCATGGGTAAGAACCTGCATTTCATTAAAAGCCATTCATTTTACAAATTGAATCCGCTAACCTGGTCAAACAGGGGTCAGAACCAGTCAGTAAATAGACTGGTGAGTCATTGAAACCCTTTCATATACCAATTAACAAAACCTATTGGAAAAGATAACCGGTGACACACGACATTAAGCAGCATAGTTAAGGAAAGAAGAGATAACCTAACCTGGTCAAACAGGGGTCGGAACCAGTCAATAAATAGACTGGTGAGTCATTGAAACCCTTTCATATACCAATTAACAAAACCGATTGGAAAAGATAACCGGTGACACACGGCATTAAGTAGCATAGTTAAGGAAAGAAGAGATACCAAAAATAAAACCCACCGGTACAATTAGGGAAACGACAACGCTGGAGAGTTGACACTGGAGCTTCAACCAATGAACCAAATAAAAGAAGGTAGTCAACTCGGATGTAGAAGCACTATATACCTGTAAAAACCAAGATTGTTTTTATGGCGCTCTATCAATGAAGAAGGCCTAAAATTATTTTATTTTCATTGCATTTAAATATGTGAGCGTGACAAATTATATTTATTTCTAGCTTTATTACGAACCAATAAAAGGACTCCAATGTAGGTCCTAGAATGAAGTGCAGCGTTTTCTTGAGAGCCGGAAAGCCGCGGAAAGCATCATAAAATGAACCTTGAAATAGAAACATCTGAATTTTATTCAAATGTTGGTCGATTTTCTTTCGATGGGAAACAACTTGATGAAACTGAAGATTTGTTTGGATTCTTTCTGGATGTGTGAAGGGCTAAAATGAACTCTTGAGATCATTTCGTGGGCATCCTTCCACTCAAATGCTATGTGGGTTAATTGCACCCTGTGATACAGTTGAGGAATGAAAGCGTGGAGTAGTTGGTATACTTGCAATTCTAACATCTTCCAACAAAGTGGTAAACATAGGACGAGGAGGGGTAAGCCGAAGAGATTCCAACCCAAACATACGAGGACTAGGATGAGGGTAGGAAGGCAAACGAGCAGTATGTTTATCATAAGTACCAATGGTAATGGCATCTTTCATCATGGAAGCAAATGGTACAATTGGAGCACTGGGGAAAGGGTTGGAAGGCAGAGAAAAATGGTTATGGTTATTCACGGGAAGAAGCAAGTCAGAACTACCTCCAGATGATACGAAAGAGGGAGAATTAGCACCTGAATTGATCTCAAATGTTCGAAATTGAGTTCATTTTAGCCCTTCACTCATCCAGACAAATATTTAGTTTCACCAGGTTCATTTTAGGCCCCTTTCCTATAGAACGTTGTCTTGCGTCGAGAGAAAATCCACCAACATTTGAATAAAGTTCACATTTCCCTTTTTCAAGGTTCATTTTATGACGCTTTTCCAGGATTCCACTTCCACACAAGTTCCATCAATATTTGAAGCAACACTGCAATCAAATTTAGCTTCATCTTCATTTTTTCCTTTTCCTTTTGCCATTTTAGGTCTTCGTATCTCTCGCTTTCCGGTCTCTAGAAAACAGTGCACATCGTTCATGGATCTCCACATGCCCCAACACCACAATGATCATCATAATGACAACCATTGTTTCATTGTAATGTTCAAGTAACTATATATCACATTGTTTCTTATATTCGATGGGTTAGAACATAAAGCATAGTCTTTATCCAAAGTTTAACTAGAATTATACAATCCAACTTCATGGGATGATGGTTGTTAACCTTCAAACTTTGAGGATAAGCTCCTCAACACTTTCTTCATTATTCTTCTCTCTTATACTATTTCTCCATCATATCTCATTTGGGTAACCAACTCAATCAACACTGTGAAGAATGGGTTTACTGTATCAGACTCTTTCATGCAAATGACTTCAAAATCTCTTCTCATTAATTGAAGTTTTATTGTCTTTACCTTATCCATACCTTGGTAGGCTGTTTGGAGAGTATCCCATGCATCCTTGGACCTCTTTTCTGCTACAATATTTGGAAATAAATTTTCACACACTACTTGATAGAGATAGAAGAGGGCTTTTGAGTCCTTCTTCCTATTACTCTTCAGCAAATCCTTCTATGCCTATGTTAAAGCATTAAATCCATTTTCATCTGTTGATTCTTCTAGACCATCTTCAACTAGCTCCCATAAATCTTGAGAGGCAAACATGGCTCTTATTGTGATTGCCTAATAGTCATAATTCTTCCCATTGAACTGTGAGAGTTGAGTATTTCTTATACTCGTGTGTAACACCCCCAATTTATGTGTTTGAATTTCAAAGCTAGACAATTGAACTTTAATCCTAAAGGGAGTGGACCCCAAAGGATAAGTATTTTGTGGATGTAATTTAATATTTAAGTTGAGGAAATGAATAAAATGATTGTGTGCATATTGACCAAAAAGAGATTATGAGATCACTTGCTAAATCCATGAGGATGGATAAGGCAACTATTCCCCACAATCTTTCAAAAAATCCTTGAAATGAATTATTTCTAATTTAGATTTTTGAGGAAGAATCTAAATTTCCCCAATGATGAGGAAAGTAGTTGGGAAGAGGTAAAAAGCTAGAAAAACTGAGGAAATGCATAAAACAGCTTTAAAGAGTCCCTAAAATGGGAAGCCTAGGCAAACAGGAAGAAAATCATCCTACTATTCTGGACGCAGAATTAGAAACATGCGTTGGGGAACATTAGCTTAAATAAGATGCTCCTAAACAGATCAGTGGTTGGTCGGTGGTGGAGGTGATCTCAGCTCGAGGGTGAGTTCTGGGAGACAGAAGGACTCTAAGGTTGGGAGGTTGGTCTATTGCATGATTGGTATGTATTTGAAAATTCTGAATGTGTTTACCGTATACTGTATGAATTGGCTACATATAAAAGTTAATTTTTTATTAGAACATAAATACTACATTTAACAGAATTAGTCATAAGGTATTCACCTTTGTAATTCTGCATAGTTGTAGAAATTAGATCTGTGCTGAAGAATCCACCAGAATCTCTAAACCTAGGTGGTTTAAATCTGGGGATACGTAGTTCTTCACAGATGATTTCGCTTAAGCTGCTTCAAATCTAGCAATATCTAATTATGATTCTGATATAACTTCAATCTGGTTCTGTATGTAAAAAGAAAAGAAGTCTCATGCAAACTAGTTTTAATTTTGAATTTAAAAACTCTTAGTAGGTTGAAATTAAAAAAACTCTCTTAAGTGAAGCAGCAAATAAGGAGAACATAATTAAAGTGGTTTTCTATACCAGAATGTTACATCCTAACAAAGATATCATGTACAAGAAAAAAAAACATAATGCTGTAACATAAAATAGAACTCTACTATTTCGTTAATAATTAAGCATGTGCAGAACTGAACTATACATTATAAATTTAAAATGCTATGTATAAAATCTTTGTAGCTACATTTGAATACATATATAATTCTTGCCATAGAACTGTCATGCACAGGATAAGAGGATTCGTTTAGTATGGAATGCTAAATTGTTAAAAAACAACTATGTATTTAACCTTGCCAAATTAGCTTAAGGCTATGGGATAATATGCATATATCTCAGAAAAATAAAGCATGACTGGGACAAAATAGCCTCTAGGTTCTGTTAATTTATCCAGCTTACCATAACAGAAAAATATATTAAATGAACCGTGATAAAAATTTCTATTGGGAAAGTAGGAATATAGAATTTGTAAGGATTTTCCATGAATTGAAACGTGGCGACAGACCCAGACATTGCAGGGCTATTCATTCCTTTCTGGTCGACATCATGCTATGTCAATAATAGTATTGGAAATTAAAACATAATTGAAAATTTTGATTTCTTCCTAATCGTAATATTCTCCAGTATTACTAACAGAAATAACTCAATTTATAAATTAAACACATATGGATGAGAAGTATTAACCTAGGGCTACCACGATCTAAGGGAATGTAACTACAACTTTCTGATATATAGATCTGTCATATATATATAAGGAAAGTATGTATGATCTAAACGAAAAGAAAACAAACAAAATAAATATGACAGTCATACTTGGTATTTACGTGTGGACTTAATCCCCATGAACCTGATCATAAGGGTGTTCATGAATAAATACAGAGTATCGAATGCAACACAATCATATACTCTTCTAAAGGGTTAATGTATATAAAATCTGGCCGTCGAGTTAATATTGTATGACAATAGTTGATAGAAAAGAAAAAACAAACCCTGTGCACAGTCGCATGTTAAGACAATTAGTTGTGTCGCAACCCATTTGTTCTACAGTAAGTAGAATCATAAATGACCGACAAACTTTACCCCAAGATGAACGTGATTAACTAAAATAAAAGTTACAAAACCTTCTGCATTCCGAGCTATACCTCGATCGCTCAGTTGTAGGAGAGTTGAAACCCTGTACGTTAGGCGAACTCGAGCTAAAATGAGAAATTGGTAAGATGTGAAACAAATTTACTGGAAACCTTATCATGGAGATGGAGGTTTGGTGTACCTGTTATTAGAGAAAAACGTGACTTAGTAATAGGTGAGGATAAGATATTATTAATAAACACCGGAGAATGGTATTAAAATAAACCGAAAACGAGACCTGCACTAACAATGGTAAAGACGGTCGATATTCTGGAATGAATACTCGTTCTCTGAGAGAGTAAGGATGCCGGATGTATTTTCAAAACCCTGTATATATATATACAACAGAAATGGAACAAAATTATTTAACTCCACAAATGCCGAAAGTGAGATACGATGGGCTGAAACCATATTAATCAAACTCTACACCGCAAGCGGAAATGAAATCGAGAGACGGGGTCATAGTAACAGTGCCGATAGCTCAAACAAAAAGGATTCAGTCTCTAAGAGGAAATGTTAAAGCCATTCTATGCTATGAGGATAAACCCGAAAAAAAAATATGAACACAGATAGAATAGGAGAGGGGAATCGCTTACCAGTTTTCCGGCAAGAGGAACTTAGGCCTTGAGGTCCTCGTGGTTGCAGATAGCTGAGGGTTGTGGTGACAATTCGAGAAGGGGAAATGAGGAGCAGTAACCCCAGTAAAATGGCATAATCACGAAATGAATAGGTTTTATAACTTGAATAAGAAATTGATAAATTTACAGTGGTCATGTAGATCAATGGTCGAGCGCAAGTTAGGGCAGCGCTAGAACCTAGAACTACAATGACAGAGCCTCAGCGAGATCCTGAGGTGAATTCAGAAAATCAATTCAATGGAATGAATGAGTACCGCCTTGTATTATTTAACTATTATCCGGATAGGAAAATCGAGTACCAAATCGGCGAAACCTGAGTTCTTCGGCGCCGACTTGACTCCTGAAAATTTTATATCGGTACGCGGGGTTACGTGTCATCAGTTTACAAGAAATGGTACTAGGGTTAGATGAAAGGGAAATTCTCTAGCCGTGTGAAGTATAGACTCCAACCTGGAATCATGAATCTTCCGCGAGGATAGACAGAGCGCGCGCCTACCTCCTAACACAAGTAATGAGCGAGGTAACGTAAGTGTCCTTGCCAGAAATGTAATAACGAGTTGTCAAATTTCATGTGTATCACGCTGTCGAATTTCACCCATAAGTCACATGAGATTATAACAATGGCGCAGGAAATGTAACAGTTGTCGAATTTAATATTTCGGTCAGTAGTATAAATTTGAGGTTCACCCTTAATAATAATTGGTATACATCTGGTGGAAGTTACAGAAATAAAATATATCCAATTTGGATAAGGTACGAAGTCCCGAACCCTTATGATATATAGATACAATGTTTAATTGAATTAAAACCCTAATGAAAGGCCGCATGAATGAATATGCTCATAAGTTCATATTATTAATATATAACATATGTTCATAACATTTATCCATAATATATTATGAATGTTATTATAATACATATGCTGTTATAATTATACATATGTTATGTTAAGTGGGTAGTGTATTAATTAATCATATGTTGATCACATTTATCCCCACTTCTTATAATGTTATTTGGTTCTAGAAACATTATTAATCATATATGTATGTGATTAATTATATATATGAGGAAAGAAATGCTAGAGAGATTCAAAATAGTAATTAGACAAAAGGTTAAACCTGTGCTAGAGAAAAAAAAATAAAAAAATTGTTGACCAAGTTAAAGGGGGATGCTACAAATGGTATCAGAGCCGAAGTTATAAAAACTGGGTTGTTATTATTGTGCTCACTGTTGTTGAGGGTTACTTGTATAAATGAGTATTATGGAAATTGTTCTTGTTAAATTTTACTAATCTGTATTATGAGTGTGTGCAGTGGTGCTAAAATGGCTGAAGGTGAAGAAATTTATGTGGATCTACGAGATGAGTTTAGTACGCCAGATCCCAACGCTCCAGTTATGGCTATCTTGCACAGGTTGCAGCAAGAATTGGCTGAGCTGAAAATCCAGAATGACAAGTTGTCATCAGCCAGTAGGGAGCAGGAAAAACTCATCAGAGAGCTAACCTCACAGAACAGCCAAGAAGGCGAAGGTTCCAGAAAGAGGAAGATTGATGAATCTGAGGATGATGATGCTGGTAGGCATCAGTATAAACAGAAAAGGGAATTACAGGGAGAATTACGAAATATCAAACCTCCCTCCTATGATGGAGAAAAGGAGGAAGATGTTGAAGCCTGGTTGTTGAACATGATTAAGTATTTCCAAGTCTATGAATATGAGAGCAATCTGAAGGCGAGATTAGTTGTTTACCAGCTACAAGGTAAGACTACCTTGTGGTGGGAGGAGACAAAAATGGTGCATGCCATTGATGAAAAGACAGTGACTTGGGAGGATTTCCAAGTAAGGTCAAAAACCGCTATCTAAATGAACGTTACTATGATGATAAAGCCAAGGAATTTCATGAAATTAGACTGGGACAACTCACTATCGATGAGTTTGTCACTAAGTTTACGAATCTGTTTAGATATGTCCCGTATATTAGGGAAGAGAAGGCAAAGGTACAAAGGTTTCTGAACTGTTTGCCAGCCGTGTACAAAGAGAAAATCGAGTTTGATAATCCAAAAACCATGGACGAGGCAGTAATAAAGGCAAGATTATGCTACCATCAGTTTAAAGGAAAGGTTGAACAAGGAAAAGGCTGGTTAAACAAAGGTGAGTTCAAAGGGAGGAAACAAAAACCAACATATTTGAAAAATTTTGGCAGAGATCATCAGCGAAAGAAATTTAATAAACCCCGAGAAAGTCAAACTTCTCAGTCGCAGGTGGCTTCAAAACAAATGGATGGAGAAAGTAAGAAAGATGGAACAGTCAAAATGAAGGAACCTTTGAAATGTTGGGGATGTGGAGAACCCCATCTGTTAAGGGATTGTCCCCACAGAAATATTCATATGATTATGAGAGATTGAGAAACAACCAAAGTAAATGATATAGCACGAAGCATGCCCACTATCAGTGCAGCCTTGGAGAACCGGCAAGCAGAACATCAAGCTACCATGGTGGAAATGGAGGGTAAGATTTCTGGCAAATCTGTTACTGTTTTGACTGATCCGGGTGCTTCTTTAAGCTACATTAGTCCAAAAAATTGTAGAAAAATGTAATCTTAAACCTGAAAAATTTCAGCAGTCATGGTTGGTTCAACTGGCCACTGGTACCAAGATGAAAGTAACACATAAAATGCCCCTAACAGAAATGAAATTAAATGATTTTCAAATAGAAGTAAATCTGAACATTCTGCCTTTAGGTTCCTATGACTTGCTGATAGGAATGGACTGGTTGGAGAAGAAGAAAGCCCTGATGAATTACTAGGATAAGACCCTACATTGTGTGGATGAGGAAGGGAAACCTTTTATACTCAAAGGAAAACCAAAATCCATTTCTGTCAGACAAATATCAGCACTGCAATTAAAACAAACAGCTAGAAATGGATACCAAGTTTATGCAGTACATGTGGAGGAAATAGAACAAAAAATTGGAGAAAATCTCTTAAATGATTTACCGGTAGTAAGGGAATTTAAGGAAGTTTTTCCAGATGATATTCCTCATCTCCCCCCCAAAAGAGAAATTGACTTTACAATCGATTTGGTGCCGGGAGCAACACCTGTTTCCCGAGCCCCTTATCGAATGAGTCCCACTGAACTTATGGAACTGAAAATGCAATTACAAGAACTGCTAGATAAGGGTTATATCAGACCAAGTGTGTCTCCTTGGGGAGCACCGGTCCTATTTGTGAAGAAGAAAGATTGAACTTTTAGGATGTGCATTGATTATCGCCAACTGAACAAGTTGACCATTAAGAATAGATACCCTTTACCTACAATTGATGATCTTTTTGATCAAGTGACAGGAGCTTCAGTCTTTTCGGAGATTGACTTAAGAACTGGTTATCACCATCTCAGAATCAAGGAAGAAGACATCAGCAAAACAGCTTTTCGAACCAGGTATGGACACTACGAATTTGTAGTCCTACCTTTTGGTTTGACAAATGCCCCTGCCACATTTATGTGTCTGATGAACAGTGTGCTAAATAAGTACTTGGATAAATTTGTTCTTGTATTCATAGATGATATTTTATTCTTCTCCAAAAATGAGGAGGAACATAAAGAGCATTTGAGGATAGTGTTGAAAACTCTGAAAGAAAACCAGCTATATGCCAAGTTCAGCAAATATGAATTTTATAAAGATAAGATTCAATACTTGGGCCATATTATTTCTGAACAAGGCCTTGTTGTTGACCTTGAAAAAATAAAGGCTATAAAAGAATGGCCTGTACCAACTGATGTTTCAGCAGTAAGATCATTCATGGGGATTGCAGGCTATTATCGCAGATTTGTGGAGAGATTTTCTGCCATAGCACATCCCATAACCTCATTACAAAGAAAGGGTGTCAAATTTGAGTGGAATGAAAAATGCCAAAAAAAAATTGATCAATTAAAGCTAAAACTCACTACAACCCCTATACTGAAGATTGTAGATCCTGATAAAGAATTTGTGGTATGTACGGATACATGTAACGAGGGGTTGGGAGGAGTTCTCTTGTAGGAGAATTCAGTTATTGCATATGAATCTAGGAAACTGAAGATACATGAACAAAACTATAGTGCCTATGATTTGGAGTTAGCTGCTATTATTCATGCCTTGAAGATGTGGCAACACTATCTCCTTGGGAAAAAAATTTACATTGATGACCGATCATATTAGTCTCAAATATTTCTTTTCCCAAACTAATTTGAATTCGAGACAAGCCAGATGGTTGTCTTTTCTAAGTGAATTTGATATGGATATAAACCATATCAGAGGGAAAGAGAATAAAATTGTTGATGCATTGAGTAAAAATGCTTGTCAGCATATAAGCAGCATGGGAAGTAGTGCCCAGGTCGAAGTAGAAGAATTGGTGAGAAAAGCAGCAAACCAAGACCCAAATTATGAAACACTTTTGGTGAAATTGCAGAAAAAGGAGAAAATTGATTTCACTCAAAACCAAAAAGGGCTGATCTGTTATAAAAATAGATTATATGTTCCAAATGTGGAGACCTTGAAAAGAGAGATCCTAGATGAATATCACAAACAACCATATGCCGGACATCCAGAATATCAGAAAATGTTAACAGCTTTGAAAAAGAAGTTGTTTTGGCTCGAAATGAAGAAAGATGTAGCAGAATATTTAACTAGATGTATGGAATGTCAACTAGTAAAAGTTGAGCATCAACATCCTGCTGGTCTCCTAAACCCTTTGCCGATTGCAGAATGGAAATGGGACATAGTTTCCATGGATTTCATAACAGGATTACCCAAAACCAAATACCAACATGATTCAGTAATGGTAGTAGTAGACACTTTAACAAAAGCTGCACATTTTATACCAGTAAAATCTACCTATGGGACAACTCAAGTAGCAAATGTGTTCCTGAAAGGGATAGTAAGACTCCATGGAGTTCCGAAGGTGATTTTTTTTGACCGAGATGTTAAATTTATAGCAGCCTTTTGGAAAATTCTATTTAGTGGGATGAGCACTAAGCTGAATTTTAGTACTGCCTATCACCCTCAAACTGACGGACAGATCGAGAGAAATAATCAGATTTTGGAAGATATGCTGAGAATGTATGTGATGGATAGGCCATCAAAATGGGAATATTAATTGCATTTAGCTAAATTTGCCTATAATAATAGCTATCAATCCTCCATCAAGATGAGTTTGTTTGAGGCACTGTATGGAAGAAGGTGTCGTACTCCTTTGAGCTGGAGTCAGCCAGAAGATAAATTAATATTGGGACCTGATGCTTTACAGGAAATAGAAATAATAGTTAAACAGATACAAAGAAACATCAAGACAACACAAGATCGCTAGGAAAATTATGCTGATAAGAAAAGGGTACACCGAGAATTTAAAGTGGGAGAACATGTGTATTTGCGTATTAAACCCAAAAAGAGCACTCTTTATGCTGGAAGTTGTGCAAAACTAGCTCCTAGATATTGTGGTCCTTTTGAAGTATTAGAAAGGGTGGGACCAGTGGCTTACAAGCTGGCCTTACCTCCCCATGTTAGAGTTCATAATGTGTTTCGCGTTTCGTTATTAAAAAGATATGTGCATGATGCTTCTCACATAGTTGATTGGAATGTTGTACAGGTGGAACCAGAAGGGGAGTTTCTGCCAGAACCGCTTCAAATATTGGAGCAGGAAGAAATTGAATTGAGAAACAAAACTGTAGCAAGAGTAAAGGTGCAGTCGAAGCACTTTACTACTAAAGAAGCTACCTGGGAAAGAGAAGCTGAAATGATGGAAAGATATCCATTTTTGTTTGAAAAATGAACTCTAGTAGTTGAAAAAAAACACCGAGGACGATGTTTATTTTCAGAGGGGGAATATGTAACACCCCCAATTTATGTGTTTGACTTTCAAAGATAGACACTTGAACTTTAATCCTAAAGGGAGTGGACCCCAAAGGATAAGTATTTTGTGGACGTAATTCAATATTTAAGTTGAGGAAATGAATAAAATTATTGTGTGCATATTGACCAAAAAGAGATTATGAGATCACTTGCTAAATCCATGAGGATGGATAAGGCAACTATTCCCCACAATCTTTCAAAAAATCCTTGAAAGGAATTATTTCTAATTTAGAGTTTTGAGGAAGAATCTAAATTTCCCCAATGATGAGGAAAGTAGTTGGGAAGAGGTAAAAAGCTGGAAAAGCTGAGGAAAAGCATAAAACAGCTTTAAAGAGTCCCTAAAATGGGAAGCCTAAGCAAACAGGAAGAAAAGCATCCTGCTATTCTGGATGCAGAATTAGAAACATGCTTTGGGGAACATTAGCTTAAATAAGCTGCTCCTAAACATATCAGTGGTTGGTTGGTGGTGGAGGTGATCTCAGCTCGGGGTTGAGTTCTGGGAGACATAACGACTCTAAGGTTGGGAGGTTGGTCTATTGCATGATTGGTATGAATTTGAAAATTCTGAATGTGTTTACTGTATACTGTATGAATTGGCTACATATAAAAGTTAATTGTTTATTAGAACATAAATACTACATTTAACAGAATTAGTCATAAGGTATTCACCTTTGTAATTCTGCCTAGTTGTAGAAATTAAATCTGTGCTGAAGAATCCACCAGAATCTCTAAACCTAGGTGGTTTAAATCTGGGTATACGTAGTTCTTCACAGATGATTTCTCTTAAGCTGCTTCAAATCTAGTAATATATAATTATGATTTTGATATAACTTCAATTTGGTTCTGTATGTAAAAAGAAAAGAAGTCTCATGCAAACCAGTTTTAATTTTGAATTTAAAAACTCTTAGTAGGTTGAAAATAAAATAACTCTCTTAAGTGAAGTAGCAAATAAGGAGAACATAATTAAAGTGGTTTTCTGTACCAGAATGTTACATCCTAACAAAGATATCATGTACAACAAAAAAAAATAATGCTGTAACATAAAATAGAACTCTACTATTTCGTCAATAATTAAGCATGCGCAGAACTGAACTATACATTATAAATTTAAAATGCTATGTATAAAATCTTTGTAGCTGCATTTGAATACATATATAATTCTTGCCATAGAACTGTCATGCACAGGATAAGAGTATTCGTTTAGTATGGAATGCTAAATTGTTAAAAAACAACTATGCATTTAACCTTGCCAAATTAGCTTAAGGATATGGGATAATATGCATATATCTCAGAAAAATAAAGCATGACTGGGACAAAATAGCTTCTAGGGTCTGTTAATTTATCCAACTTACCATAACAAAAAAATATATTAAATGAACAATGATAAAAATTTCTATTGGGAAAGTAGGAAAATAGAATCTGTAAGGATTGTCCATGAATTGAAACGTGGCGACAGACCCAGACATTGCAGGGCTATTCATTCCTTTCTGGTCAACATCGTGCTATGTCAATAATAGTATTGGAAATTAAAACATAATTGAAAATTTTGATTTCTTCCTAATTGTAATATTCTCCAGTATTACTAACAGAAATAGCTCGGTTTATAAATTAAACACATATGTATGAGAAGTATTAACCTAGGGCTACCACGACCGAAGGGAATGTAACTACAAATTTCTGATATATAGATCTGTCATATATATATAAAGAAAGTATGTATGATCTAAACGAAAAGAAAAAAAAACAAAATAAATATGACAGTCGCACTTGGTATTTACGTGCGGACTTAATCCCCACGAACCTGATCATAAGGGCGTTCATGAATAAATACAGAGTATCTAATGCAACGCAATCATATACTCTTCTAAAGGGTTAATGTATATAAAATCTGGCCGTCAAGTTAATATTGTATGGCAATAGTTGATAGAAAAGAAAAAACAAACCCTGTGCGCAGTCACATGTTAAGACAAGCAGTTATGTCGCAACCCATTTTTTCTACAGTAAGTAGAACCGTAAAGGACGGACAAACGTCACCCCAAGCCGAACGTGATTAACTGAAATAAGAGTTACAAAACCTTCTGCATTCCGAGCTATACTTCGATCGCTCAGTTGTAGGAGAGTTGAAACCCTGTACGTTAGGCGAAATCGAGCTGAAATGAGAAATTGGTAAGACGTGAAACAAATTTACTGGAAACTTTATCATGGAGATGGAGGTTCAATGTACCTGTTATTAGAGAAAAACGTGACTTAGTAATAGGTGAGGATAAGATATTAATAATAAGCACCGGAGAATGGTATTAAAATAAACCGAAAACGAGACCTGCACTAACAATGGTAAAGGCAGTCGATATTCTAGAATGAATACTCGTTCTCTGAGAGAGTAAGGATGCCAGATGTATTGTCAAAACCCTATATATATATATATATATATATATATATATACAACAGAAACGGAACAAAATTATTTAACTCCACAAATGCCAAAAGTGAGATACGATGGGCTGAAACCATATTAATCAAACTCTACACGGCAAAGGGAAATGAAATCGAGAGATGGGGTCGTAGTACCAGTGTCTATAGCTCAAACAAAAAGGATTCAGTCTCTGAGAGGAAAAGTTAAAGCCATTCTATGCTGTGAGGATAAACCCGAAAAAAAATATGAACACAGATAGAATAGGAGAGGGGAATCGCTTACCAGTTTTCTAGCAAGCGGAACTCACGCCTTGAGGTCCTTGTGGTTGCAGATAGCTGAGGGCTGTGGTGACAATTTGAGAAGGCAAAATGAGGAGCAATAACCCCAGCAAAACGGCATAACCACGAAATGAATAGGTTTTATAACCTGAATAAGAAATCGATAAATTTACAGTGGTCATGTAGATCAATGGTCGAGCGCAAATTAGGGCAGCGCTAGAACCTAGAACTACAATGACAGAGCCTCAACGAGATCCCGAGGCGAATTCAGAAAATAAATTCGATGGAATGAATGAGTATCACGTTGTATTATTTAACTATTATCCGGACAAGAAAATCGAGTACCAAATCGGCGAAACTCGAGTTCTTTAGCACCGACTTGACT
This sequence comes from Pinus albicaulis, assembly GCA_034641835.2. Taxonomy (NCBI): domain Eukaryota; kingdom Viridiplantae; phylum Streptophyta; class Pinopsida; order Pinales; family Pinaceae; genus Pinus; species Pinus albicaulis. The sequence continues at coordinate 9,194 of JAXQQM020066231.1, read as the reverse complement.
CCTGAAAATTTTATATCAGTACGCGGGGTTACGTGTCATTAGTTTACAAGAAATAGTACTAGGGTTAGATTAAAGGGAAATTCTCTAGCTTTGCGAAGTATAAACTCCAACCTGGAACCGTGAATCTTCCGCGAGGATAGACAGAGCGCGCGCCTACCTCCTGACACAAGTAATGAGCGAGGTAACGTAAGTGTCCTTTCCAGAAATGTAATAACGAGTTGTCAAATTTCATGTGTATCGCGTTGTCGAATTTCACCCATAAGTCACACGAGATTATAACAATAGTGCAATAAATGTAACAGTTGTCGAATTTTAAGGTTTCAACAAGATGGGATTGGAGATTCACCTGAAGGTGAAGAAATTTATGTGGATCTGCAGGATGAGTTTAGTAAACCAGATCCCAACACTCCGGTTATGGCTATCTTGCACAGGTTGTTGCAAGAATTGGCTGAGCTGAAAAGCCAGAATGACAAGTTGTCATCAGCCAGTAGGGAGCAGGAAAAACTCATTAGAGAGCTAACCTCACGGAACAGCCAAGAAGGCGAAGGTTCCGGAAAGAGGAAGATTGATGAATCTGAGGATGATGATGCTGGTAGGCATCAGTATAAGCAGAAAAGGGAATTACAGGGAGAATTCCGAAAGATCAAACCTCCCTCCTATGATGGAGAGAAGGAGGAAGATGCTGAAGCCTGGTTGCTGAACATGATTAAGTATTTCCAAGTTTATGAATATGAGAGAAATCTGAAGGCCTGATTAGCTTTTTACCAGCTACAAGGTAAAGCTACCTTGTGGTGGGAGGAGACGAAAATGGTTCATGCTATTGACGAAAAAACAGTGACTTGGGAGGATTTCCAAGTTAAGTTCAAAAACCGCTATCTAAATGAACATTACTATGATGATAAAGCCAAGGAATTTCATGAAATTAGATTGGGACAGCTCACTATCGATGAGTTTGTCACTAATTTTACAAATCTGTTGAGATATGTCCCTTATATTAGGGAAGAGAAGGCAAAGGTACAAAGGTTTCTGAACTGTTTGCCAGTCGTGTACAAAGAGAAAATCGAGTTTGATAATCCAAAAACCATGGACGAGGCAGTAAGAAAGGCAAGATTATGCTACCAGCAGTTTAAAGGAAAGGCTGAACAAGGAAAAGGCTGTCTAAACAAAGGTGAGTTCAAAGGGAGGAAACAAAAACCAGCATATTTGAAGAATTTTGGCAGAGATCATCAGCGAAAGAAATTTAATAAACCTAGAGAAAGTCAAACTGCTCAGTCGCAGGTGGCTTCAAAACAAATGGATGGAGATAGTAAAAAAGAGGGAACAGTCAAAATGAAGGAACCTTTGAAATGTTGGGGATGCGGAGAACCCCATCTGTTGAGGGATTTCCCCCACAGAAATATTCATATGATTATGAGAGATCGAGAAGCAACCACAGTAAATGACATAGCACGAAGCATACCCACTATCAGTGCAGCCTTGGAGAACCAGCAAGCAGAACATCAAGCTACCATGGTGGAAATGGAGGGTAAGATTTCTGGCCAATCTGTTACTGTTTTGATTGATCCGGGTCCTTCTTTAAGCTACATTAGTCCAAAAATTGTAGAAAAATGTAATCTTAAACTTGAAAAATTTCAGCAGTCATGGTTGGTTCAACTGCCTACTGGTACCAAGAGGAAAGTAACACATAAATTGTCCCTAACAGAAATGAAATTAAATGATTTTCAAACAGAATTAAATCTAAACATTCTACCTTTAGGTTCCTATGACTTGCCGATAGGAATGGACTGGTTGGAAAAGAAGACATCCCTGATGAACTGCTGGGATAAGATCCTACATTGTGTGCATGCGGAAGGGAAATATTTTATACTCAAAGGAAAACCAAAATCCATTTCTGTCAGACAAATATCAGCACTGCAATTAAAACGAACAGCTAGAAAGGGATACCAAGTTTATGCAGTACATGTGGAGGAAATAGAACAAAAAATTGGAGAAAATCTGCTAAATTATTTACCGGTAGTGAGGGAATTTATGGAAGTTTTTCTAGATGAGATTCCTCATCTTCCCCCCAACAGAGAAATTGATTTTACAATCGATTTGGTGCCGAGAGCAACACCTATTTCCCGAGCCCCTTATCGAAAGAGTCCCCCTGAACTTATGGAACTGAAAATGAAATTACAAGAATTGCTAGATAAGGGTTATATCAGACCAAGTGTGTCTCCTTGGGGAGCACCGGTCCTATTTGTGATGAAGAAAGATGGAACTTTTAGGATGTGCATTGATTATCGCCAACTGAACAAGTTGACCATTAAGAATAGATACCCTTTACCTAGAATCGATGATCTTTTTGATCAAGTGAGAGGAGCTTCAGTCTTTTCGAAGATTGACTTAAGAACTGGTTATCACCAGCTCAGAATCAAGGAAGAAGACATCAGCAAAACAACTTTCCGAACCTGGTATGGACACTACGACTTTGTAGTCTTACCTTTTGGTTTGACAAATACCCCTGCCACATTTATGTGTCTGATGAATAGTGTGCTAAATAACTACTTGGATAAATTTGTTCTTGTGTTCATAGATGATATTTTAGTCTACTCTAAAAATGAGGATGAACATAGAGAGCATTTGAGGATAGTGTTGCAAACTCTGAAAGAAAACCAGCTATATGCCAAGTTCAGCAAATGTGAATTTTATAAAGATAAGATTCAATACTTGGGCCATATTATTTCTGAACAAGGCCTTGCTGTTGACCCTTAAAAAATAAAGGCTATAAAAGAATGGCCTGTACCAACTGATGTTTCAGCAGTAAGATCATTAATGGGGATTACAGGCTATTATCGTAGATTTGTGGAGAGATTTTCTACCATAGCACATCCCATAACCTCATTACAAAGAAAGGGTGTAAAATTTGAGTGGACTGAAAAATGCCAAAACAACTTTGATCAATTAAAGCTAAAACTCACTACAGCCCCTATACTGAAGATTGCAGATCCTGATAAAGAATTTGTGGTATGTACGGATGCTTGTAACGAGGGGTTGGGAGGAGTCCTCTTGCAGGAGAATTCAGTTATTTCATATGAATCTAGGAAACTGAAGATACATGAACAAAACTACAGTGCCTATGATTTGGAGTTAGCTGCTATTATTCATGCCTTGAAGATGTGGCGACACTATCTCCTTGGAAAAAAATTTACATTGATGACTGATCATATTAGTCTCAAATATTTCTTTTCCCAAACTGATTTGAATGCTAGACAAGCCAGATGGTTGTCTTTTCTAAGTGAATTTGATATGGATATAAAACATATCAAGGGGAAAGAAAATAAAATTGCTGATGCCTTAAGCAGAAACACTTGTCGAATAGGTAGAGTGGAGAAAGCTGTTTAAGCAGAGAGAGAATCGCTGGTTACTAAAGAAACCAAGATACAAATTATGAAACACTTTTGGTGAAATTGCGGAAGTAAAGGAGAAAACCATTTCACTCAAAACCAAAGGGCTGATCTGTTATAAGAACAGATTGTATATTCCCAATGTAGAGTCCTTAAAGAGGGAGATTTTGGATGAATATCACAAACAGCCATATGCAGGACATCTAGGATATCAGAAAATGTTAACAACCTTGAAGAAGAAGTTGTTCTGGCTAGGAATGAAGAGAGATGTAGCAGAATATTTAACTAGATGTATGGAATGTCAACTAGTCAAAGTTGAGCATCAGCATCCTGCTGGTTTTTTAAACCCTTTTCCGGTTGCAGAATGGAAATGGGACATAGTTTCGATAGATTTTATAACAGGATTACCCAAAACCAAATACCAGCATGATTCAGTAATGGTAGTAGTAGACACTTTAACAAAATCTGCCCATTTTATACCAGTGAAATCTACCTTTGGAACAGCTCAAGTAGCAAATGTGTTCTTGAAGGAGGTAGTAAGACTCCATGGGGTTCCAAAGGTGATTGTTTTTGACCGAGATGCTAAGTTTACAGCAGCTTTCTGGAAAGTTCTGTTTGGAGGGATGGGTACTAAGTTGAATTTTAGTACTGCTTACCACCCTCAGACAGACAGTCAAATGGAAAGAGCAAACCAAATTCTGGAAGACATGCTGAGAATGTATGTGATGGATAGGCCATCAAAGTGGGAATATTACTTGCATTTAGCTGAATTTGCCTATAATAACAACTACCAACTTCCATCAAGATGAGTCCGTTTGAGGCACCGTATGAAGAAGGTGTCGACTCCTTTGAGCTCGGAGCCACACGTAAGATAAATTAATATTGGGAGCCACAAAGCTTATACGCAATGGAAAAAATAGTTAAATAGATACAAAGAAACTTAAAGACAGCACAAGATCACCAGAAAAACTATGCTGATAAGAAAAGGGTACACCGAGAATTCAAAGTGGGAGAACATGTGTACTTGCGTATTAAACCCAAAAAGAGCACTCTTTATGCTGGAAGTTGTGCAAAACTAGCTCCTAGATATTGTGGTCCTTTTGAAGTATTAGAAAGGGTGGGACCAGTGGCTTACAAGCTGGCCTTACCTCCCCATGTTAGAGTTCATGATGTGTTTCATGTTTCGTTATTAAAAATATATGTGCATGATGCTTCTCACATAGTTGATTGGAATGTTGTACAGGTGGAACCAGAAGGGGAGTTTCTGCCAGAACCGCTTCAAATATTGGAGCGGGAAGAAATTGAATTGAGAAACAGAATAGTAGCAAGAGTAAAGGTGCAGTGGAAGCACTTTACTGCTGAAGAAGCTACCTGGGAAAGAGAAGCTGAAATGATGGAAAGATATCCATTTTTGTTTGAAAAATGAACTCTAGTAGTTAAATAACAACACCGAGGATGGTGTTTATTTTCAGAGGGGGAATATGTAACACCCCCAATTTATGTGCTGGAATTTCAAAGTTAGACATTTGAACTTTAATCCTAAGGGGAGTGGACCCCAAAGGATAAATATTTTGTGAATGTAATTTAATATTTAAGTTGAGGAAATGAATAAAATGATGGTGTGCATATTGACCAAAAATGAGATTATGAGATGATTTGCTAAATCCATGAGGATGGATAAGGCAACTATTCCCCACAATCTTTCAAAAATCCTTGAAAGGAATTATTTCTAATTTAGATTTTTGAGGAAGAATCTAAATTTCCCCAATGATGAGGAAAGTAGTTGGGAAGAGGTAAAAAGCTGGAAAAGCTGAGGAAAAGCATAAAACATCTTTAAAGAGTCCCTAAAATGGGAAGCCTAGGCAAACAGGAAGAAAAGCATCCTGCTATTCTGGACGCAGAATTGGAAACATGCTTTGGGGAACATTAGCTTAAATAAGCTGCTCCTAAACAGATCAATGGTTGGTCTGTGGTGGAGGTGATCTCAGCTCGGGGGTGAGTTCTGGGAGACAGAAGGACTCTAAGGTTGGGAGGTTGGTCTATTGCATGATTGGTATGTATTTGAAAATTCTGAATGTGTTTACTGTATACTGCATGAATTGGCTACATATAAAAGTTAATTGTTTATTAAAACATAAATACTACATTTAACAGAATTAGTTATAAGGTATTCACCTTTGTAATTCTGCCTAGTTGTAGAAATTAAATCTATGATGAAGAATCCATCAGAATCTCTAAACCAAGGTGGTTTAAATCTGACGATACGTAGTTCTTCACAGATGATTTAGTTTAAGCGGCTTCAAATATAGTAATATCCAATTATGAGTCTGATTAAGTAAATGAGGGCCAAATCCTTCACTCCTTTATTAGTACATTCAGTATAACTTTAATCTGGTTCTCCATGTTAAAAAGAAAAGAAGTCTCATGCAAAACTAGTCTTAATTTGAATGAAAAACTCTTAGTATGTTGAAAATAAAATAACTCTCATAAGTGAAGCAGCAAATAAGGAGAACATAATTAAAGTGGTTTCCTGTACCAGAATGTTACATCCTGACAACAACATGTAAAAGAGAAAAACATAATGTTGTAACATAAAATAGAACTCTGCTATTCCGTCGATAAGTAAGCATGTGCGGAACTGAGCTAGACGTTATAAATTATAATGCTACGTATAAAATATTTGTAGCCGCATTTGAATAAGTTAGCTGTAATATCATTTGGTTGGTATATATATATATATATATATATATATATACAAAAACAAAAATACATATATAATTCTTGCCATAGAACTGTCATGCACACGATAAGAATATTCATATAGTATGGAATGCTAAATTGTTAAAAACAAACTATGTATTAAACCTTGCCAAATTAGCTTAAGGTTATGGGATAACACGCATATACCTCAGAAAAATAAATCATAATATGGAACAAAATAGCCTGTAGCGGCTGTGAAGTTATCCGGCTTACCATAACAGAAAAATATATTAAATGAACCATGATAAAAATTTCTATTGGGAAAGTAGGAAAATAGAATCTGTAAGGATTGTACATGAATTCAAATGTAACGACAGGCTGCTGATATATAGATCTGTCATATATATATAAGAAAATCAGGTATGATCTAAATGAAAAGAAAAAAAATAAATATGAAAGTCGCACTTGATATCTACGTGCAGAGTTTATCCCCACGAACCCGATCATAAGTGCGTTCATAAATAAATACAGAGTATCGAATGCAACACAATCATATACTCTTCTAAAGGGTTAATGTATATAAAATCTGGCTGTCAAGTTAATATTGTATGGCAATAGTTGATAGGAAAAAAAAAACAAACCCTGTGCGTAATCGCATGTTAAGACAAGCAGTTCGTGTCACAAACCATTTGTTCTACAGTAAGTATAACCGTAACCGACCGAAAAATGTTACACCAAGCCGAACGTGATTAACTGAAATAAAAAAGTTACGAAACCTTCTGCATTCCGAGTTATACTTCGATCGCTCAGTTGTAGGAGAGTTGAAACCCTGTACGTTAGGCGAACTCGAGCTGAAATGAGAAATTGGTAAGACGTGAAACAAAGTTACTGGAAACACTGTCATGGAGACAGAGATTCCGTGTACCTACCATTAGAGAAAAACATGACTTACTAATAAGTGAGGATAAGATATTAATAATAAAAACCAGAGAATGGTATTAAAATAAACCTAAAGAGAGACCTGCACTAAAAATGGTAAAGGCGGTCGATGTTATGGAATTAATACTCATTCTCTGAGAGAGTAAGGACGCCGGATGTGTTGTCAAAACACTGTATATATATATATATATATAAGTAACAGAAATGGAACAAAATTATTTAACTCCACAAATTCCGAAAGTGAGATCTGATGGGTGGAAACCATATTAACCAGATTCTACACGGCAAGGGGAAATGAAATCGAGAGACGGGGTCGCAGTAATAGTGCCGATAGCTCAAACAAAAAGGACTCAGTCTCTGAGAGGAAAATAAATGCTAAAGCCATTCTATTCTGTGAGGATAAACACGAAAAAAAAAATGAACACAGAAAGAATAGGAGAGGGGAATCGCTTACCAGTTTCCCGGCAAGGGAAACTCAGGCCTTGAGATCCTCGTGGTTGCAGATAGTTGAGGGCTGTGGTGACAATACGAGAAGGCGGAATGAGGAATAGTAACCCCAGTAAAACGGTATAACCATGAAAAGAATAGGTTTTATAACCTGAACATGAAACCGATAACTGAGCATTGGTCTTGTAGATCAAGGTTCAAGCGCAAGTTAGGGCAGTGCCAGAACCTAGAACTACAATGACAGAGCCTCAGCGAAATACCGAGGCGAATTCAGAAAATCAACTCGAGGGAATGAATGAGTACCGCCTTGTATTATTTAACTATTATCCGGACAAGAAAATCGAGTACCAAATCGATGAAACTTGACTCCTGAGAATTTTATATCAGTACACAGGGTTACGTGTCATCCGTTTATAGGAAATGGTACTAGGGTTAGATGAAAGGGAATTTCTCTAGCCGTGCGTAGTGTAGATGCCATCCTGTACCCGTGAATCTCCCGCGAGGATAGACAGAGCGCGTGCCTACCTCCTGACACAAGTACTGAGCAAGGTAACGTAAGTGTCTTTTACCTTTGCCAGAGAATTAATCTCGAGTTGTCAAGTTTCATGTGTATCGCACTGTCGAATTTCACCCATAAGCCACATGAGGTTATAACAATGGTGCAAGTAATTTAACAATTGTCGATTTTAAGTTTCAGTCAGTGGTATACATTGGGTATTCACTCTTATTAACAACTGGTATATATATATAGGGTGGAAGTTACACTAATAAAATATATCCCATTTGATAAGGTACGAAATCCCGAACCTATATGATATATAGATACAATGGTTAATCGAATTAAAACCCTAACGAAAGGCCGTATGAAGGAATATGCTCATAAATTCATATTATTAATATATAACATATGTTCATAACATTTATCCATAAAATATTATGATAGTTATAATAACACATATGTTGTTATAATTATACATATGTTATGTTAAGTTGTATAGGGTATTAATTATCCATATGTTGATCACATTTATCCCCAATTCTTATAATACTATTTGGTTCTAGAAATACTATTAAGAATAGATGTATGTGATTAATTATATATATGAAGAAAGAAATGCTAGAGAGATTCAAAATAGTAATTAGACAAAAGATTAAACCCATGCTAGAGAAAAAAAAAAAATTCTGTTGAGCAAATTAAAGGGAGATGTTACAGAGGGCATTGACTAGTCATGGGAATATTGAATAAACTACCTACTCACCTTCTCCCCGCGCGAAACCCATGGCTTTCTAGTGGATGGACTATTAAGGCATTTGTGTCATATGGTGTCACGAGTTCAAGCCTCGTCTTATTCGGTACCGCTCTCCGTGTGCTAGGTGGCCTCGAGAAGTTATAGGTGGTCCTGACCCAAAATGAGATTATGAGATCACTTGCTAAATCCATGAGGATGGATAAGGAAACTATTCCCCACAATCTTTCAAAAATCCTTGAAAGGAATTATTTCTAATTTAGATTTTGAGGAAGAATCTAAATTTCCCCAATGATGAGGAAAGTAGTTGGGAAGAGGTAAAAAGCTAGAAAAGCTGAGGAAAAGCATAAAACAGCTTTAAAGAGTCCCTAAAATGGGAAGCCTAGGCAAACAGGAAGAAAAACATCCTGCTATTCTGGACGCAGAATTAGAAACATGCTTTGGGGAACAATAGCTTAAATAAGCTGCTCCTAAA
>JAXQQM020065276.1:0-62650 GCA_034641835.2 Pinus albicaulis | reverse complement strand
TATTATAATTTTAGCCTGTCTCCTTTGCCTGTTTCTGCTTCAGCGCTGCTCCACCTCTGCCTCTGCCTTCTGCTATACATATTCCTTGCTACTGTTCTTTGCCTTCTTTGCCATCAATGACAATATTTCTAATAAATTATTCACTCCATTGCCTAATGGATAGGTTACTCGTCTGCATTGTTCTTCTTGGAACCTCACTAGGAGGTTGTCATCCTCAATCGAGCCAATGTTAAGGTCATTAGTTTTCATTGTGAAATGTGTTTTACATGTCCTTTAATTTTTAGTTTCTGAATAAATTGAGTCAATGACCATTGCTTCTGTCATTATCCTCAAATGGTAATTCTCCAATCATTATCAAATTATTGTCATTGAGATTTCATCCACAGGATGAAATAGCATCAAGTAATGGGAGTTATGGTCACACATATTTTGTTAAGTCAAGCCAAAAGGGATTTTAGTCATTTGTCTATCATAATTTTTTAAATTGAGTTCATTACAGTAAGAATTCTAATGGTCAAGGGATATGGTCAATATTCTACATCTTATTCCCTACTCTTAACTACCCTTGCTTCCCAAGTGCTACACAAAATACTCTGTTTTAGACATAATTGTCAAGAGTTGTTCCAACCACATGGAGTCGTATTTCAAGAAAATGAAAGAGGTTTTCCTCCATCATAGACCAAAGAAAAATAAACTCCTTTAGTTTTTTCACAAGTGTCATATGTCAAGAGTTTCAAATGCATATTCAAGGCCTATTTTTGGGTATAATTTGATGTTTTATCCATTGTTGTTCAGATCCATTTATGAGAAATTGCGGAAGCATTTGAATAAAATGAGAGAGGTTTCCCTCATAGACACTCTAATATACAAAAACACCCTCTATTTTGTAAAATATGTTATTATTTAGGATATATGGGTTACTATTTGAACCCTATTTTTATAGAAATTTGGTTCCCTCTATTGCGCAACCCTTCACTGATGCACAACTTAGACTTCATGATGTTTCTGCTTTTGTATAAAATTTAAATGTTATTTTTATTATGTTGAGGATAGGGACAAGAATGGATGGATAAGAGATCATTTTAGTGGATAGGATATGATTGTTTTTTTTGACAATAATGTTGTAGCTTTGTCATCAGTTCTACTTTAGCCTTAGTTTTAAAAAGCTTGATGTTTCTAAAACTTGGCTAGTATCGATCCATTTAGTGGATTTGTAATACAATGTATATGTTCATATCGGTATCCTTCTTTGAAAATGTATTTAAGGCTACAAGAACCATAAATAAAGGGTTGGTTGGAATGTATTTTGAAAGATCTGGATATCTAAGTCATTGTGTGTGTGAATATTTCATGAATAAAATACTTATTCTTTGAGTTTTTCATTCGATTGTTTACGAATATTCTTATGGTATGATACTCTAGCTGTGTTTTCTATGTGTTTCGGTCACTTTGTCTTCTTCTCTATAATATTCATGTTTTTATGTGAATTATGAATTCATTTTGAATTAATATTTAGTTCTATACTGACCTCAGTTAGTCGTCTCATATATTTTAGTTGTGAATGGAATATTGTATACCTGTATACTATGTTCCTTTGTCTTGATCTCTTTTCACACATATGCAATTCATGAAGGTCTCTACAATTTTGTTTTATGTAAAAGAATATGTTCTTTTGTTACCACTCTATACTGAAATTTTACTTCACTATCCAAAGTACGTATCTTATAAGCCTTTGTAAATTCTTCTGGATGTTACATGCATAACTATAATGGATGGTGAAAGGAAAATTTATTAGGTTTGGGAACAAGAAATGCATATACTAACTGAAACTAAAACTCAAACATAAATAGATAAATACACAAATTTATGTGGTAAAACCTTGACAAGATGTCAAGGAAGCCTCCAGGGGTCAAGGGATTGGAAAATTTATTAATAAACAATCATTCTCCTCAAGTTACAAGTCTCTCGAGCCTTCCCAATTTAACATGGGATACTTCATTACTTAACTTCCTCTTCATTATAAAATCGGTTGTCCTGTAAATTCCATTAATTAAAATTAGTTGTCATATTTCGACAAACTCCACATTGACAAAAATTTTCCTAATCCCTTGCCCATGCCCGTTCATCATCTCTTCTGCAAGCCAGGAGAAGTGAGACACCATCTCAACTTATGTACTGTAACTGACTTCGTGAATATGTCTGCATGATTTTCCTTTTATGGACCTTCTTGAGAACTACTTTTCTACCATCAATTACATGTCTCACAAAGTGATACCTTACATCAATGTTCTTGGTCTTACTATGATAAGCTCGATTTGTAGCCAAATAAATAGCACTCTGACTGTAACAGAAAAAATTTACTTTCTCCGGCATCCTTCCAATCTCATCAATTATACCTTTTAACCATATTGCCCCTTTGCAGGCATCTGAAACAATTGTATAATATGCTTTAGTAGTGGGCAAAGCAACTATATTTTCAATCTTTAACATCTGACTGATTTCTCCACCTGCAAGAGTAAACACATAACATGTAGTAGAGCTCCTTTTATCCAAATCACCTGCATTATTCGCATCCAAATATCCGTAGAATGAACCTTCACGGCCATCAAACCTGATGCAATGGTCACTTGTGCCTCTCAAATACAAGAGCACACATTTCACTTCTCGCCAATTTTCTTCCCCTAGATTCTCCATGAACCTGCTGAGAACTCTAACTCCATGTGAAATGTTAGGTCTTGTAGCTACCATCACATTTTAATATGGTACAAAAGACATATACATCTTTTCTTCATTATTTCTAGGACTTAAATCTGAAAAAAACTTAAAATGGGAAGCTAATGGAACATTAACAGGTTTCACATTGTTCATACTGAAGTTTTCAAGTAATTTCTCCACATACTGATGTTGTGATAACCAAATCTTACCATTATTCCTATCCTTGTGTATCTCCATGCCCAATATATGTTTTTCTGCTCCAATATCCTTCATATCAAACATCCTAGAGAGTTGAGCCTTTAGCCTGTTGATTTCTTCCATGATTTTTCTTGCAATAAGTATATAATCAACATACAAAACCAAGATAATGAATATTCCATTGAAACTTTTTAAGTATACACAATGATCATACTCACTTTTGATAAAATTCTAGCTCACCATGAAGGAGTCAAAATTTTTGTACCATTGCCTGGGTGACTACCTCAGGCCATACAATGATTACCTGAGCTTGCAAACTAATATTCTCCTGCGACCTTGTATAGAAACTTCTAGATGATTCATACATATCTCGTCATCCAATTCATCATGAAGAAATGTTGTTTTAAAATCTAATTGTTCTAACTCAAGGTCAAGTAATGCAGTTAGTGCTAAAACTCTACGAATAGAAACAAGTTTAATGACAAGTGAAAACTTCTCATGAAAGTCAGTACATTTAACCTGAGAAAACCTTTTTGCAACTAGTCTTGCCTTATACCTATCAATACTTCCATCAACTATTTTCTTCAACTTGAAGACCCATTTGCACCCAACAACACTTTTACCTTCGGAAAGTTATACAATATCCTAGGTATTGTTTTTGCCTAAGGAATCCATTTCTTCTTCCATGGACTTTTTCCATTTCTTCCTATCTACATCATCCACTACTTCCTAATAAAAATAAGGTTCCCCATCTTCAGTAATCAATGAAAAAGATGAAGAAGAATATTCATACCTTTTGATTATTCTCCTTTCCTTTTTAAACCTTCTTAGAGTGACTGGTTACTGAATTGGTTCTAGACTTTCTCCATTTCCTTTGCTTCTTCACCTTTCCTTCCTCTCAAATTTCTACAAAAAACTTAGTCTCCGATTGAATTTGTTGATTTGGCGATACCTTTTCCTGTTCAACTTTTACGACATCTGATTTTAAAAGAGAAGATTCATCAAATGTGACATCTCTACTAAAGACTATATTCCTTGAAGAGGGATCCCATAACCTGTATCCTTTCACTGCATAATCCAACCCAAAAAATACATAAAAATTCGATTTTGGATCTAAATTTGAACGTTGATTCCTAGGAATAAGAGCATAGTCATCACAACCAAAAAGATTCAAATGTGAATAATCACATGACTAACTTGACCAAAATTCTTTAGTAATTTTAAAATTTATGGCGACCGAAGGTGATATGTTAAGTAAATAAAAAGAAATAGATAATACTTCTACCCACAACTCCTTTGGTAGGTTACCATTGCTAATCATGCTTCTTGCTCTTTCCATAAGAGTATGATTCATACGTTCAGCAACGCCATTTTTTTGCGAAGTATAAAAATCACTTTTATGTCTAATAATCCCTTCATTCATACAGAATTCTTAAAATTATAAAGAAGTAGATTCACCACCACTGTTAGTTCTTAAATATTTAATTGGTTTGTCTTCTTTCTTTTCCACCATAGCTTTAAATTGTTTAAAAATATTAAATACATTAGCTTTCTTTTTCAACATATATACCCAAATTTTCTAGGATAAATCATCAATAAGTGTTAAGAAATATAATGCACCTCCATAAGATAGTAGGAGATGATCCCGAAAGATCATAATGAATGTAGTATAAAATTTGTTTAATATTATGATTTCCAGTTTTGAACCTTTATTTACATTTCTTTCCATACACGCAATGTTTACAAAAATCCAACTTCAAGGATTTCAAATCAAGAATAAACTTGTGGTTCATCAGTGCTTGAAGACCTTTCTCGCTCATGTGACTCAACTGTTGATGCTGTAGACGAGAAAATTCTTCTGTTTTCTCTAATACAATCATTTTTTCACTAACTTGAGTGCTTGCTATGAGTCTGTAAATATTTCTAACCTTTTTAGCCTTCATAAGAACCAAGGATCCTTTTAATACTTTCAGCACTCCATTCCGACCTATACATTCGAATCCAAAACTCCCAAAGAAATCAAGTTTTTCTTCAATTCAAGTGCATGGATAACCTCAGACAATGTTTTAACTCTATCATCATACATTTTAATTTTTACATTTCTCATCCCAACAGTCTGACAAGATGCATTATTTCCAATAAACGCAAAACTACCATTTACAGTTTCATATGAAGTAAACAACCTTTTGTGTGGTCTCATGTGATGAGAAGCACTAGAGTAGAGATTCAACAGTTAAAACTTCATCAATCCTACATGAATCAACCTAATTTTATTCCTTATTTTGGTTTTCTGACTCCTTCTGCTTCCAACAGTCATTCTTGAGGTGTCCAATTTTATTGCATTACCAAGACTTGGACACTACAAGGAAAAGACCGTCTAGCGGAGGTTATAAAGGAGGTTTTTAGTGTTATAAAATTGGCCAAAATTGTCAAAAAAAAATATGCTACCACATCCGTTTCTGGTAACGGAGGTTTTGGCAGAAATTTTAACAGAAATTCAAAACAACTAAAAAAAAATGGGCGGCCGAAGGTTATTACAGATGTTTTTGCATCAGTTCTCTTATCAGGTTTTAACGCACCGGTGCATATTGGTAGACAACGCACTAGGGAAGTCAAAGGAGAATGCACTGGGCCATTAAGGAAAACAACAGCACCGGGCCTGTTGTTGGTGATACAATGCATGGGGCCATTCTAATTGGTCTTAGGATTTGAGTGGTGCCAATAGATCGTATAAGCGCACCGGTGCGTGTATCTTTATCAAGCACCGGTGCTCCATATCATAGAAAGGAACCGAGATTTATAATTGGTATCGGTATTATTGTGGTGCACATGGCATGTACAAATGCACCGGTGCTTATAGATACATAAAATCCCCGGTGCACAGTATCACACAAATGCACTAATATTTATAACTGGAATCGGTATTAGTGTGGTGCCCATCGAATCATAAATGTACCGGTGCGTATACACACATAAACACACCGTTTTCATTTTTTTTTTTTTAGAAACATCCACCTCTGACAGTCCAATTATTGTGATTTTTTAAAATTCATTATTCATCAAAAGTCGACACATATATAATCTTATAACAATATTCATATGAATTAAATTTTTATTAGTGCATTTGAGAACGACAATGGAGAACGCAATAGAATAAATTAAAACATATTTTACGATTATATATATATATATATATATATATATATATATATATATATATATATATATATATATATATATATATATGTATATGAATAAGACAATCTTTATCATACAAAATGGGACAATTATTCGTATCCCTTTGTCCTTCAATTGGGACACTATGTCCATTACATTAAACAAAATGTCTGATTTCACAAACATATTTCAAAAAATAAAACACCTTGCTTTGATATCCAAATTACATAGTGATCATCATTCTTCGCTTGAACTGTTGTCACTACTAAAGCTACATCCATGAGTTGGGTTATTTTCAGGAATGTTGTGTTCACGACGTTGATTGTTTTCTTCTTCTTCACTTTCCATCTACAAACATAAAAATAAACTAAAGTGAGTGTATATACATTGGTGAGAATAATGAAAATTCCAATATTAAATAATATACATCAATGTAAATCGAAAATAAAAATGACGTGCCATAGCAACAATTGACTCATAAACTTTACACATTCATTGAAAACCATGTGCCATGCCATCTTTCAAAATTTCATCTGTTGGCGCAGTTCCATACTTTGTTTCCTGCAAGTTGTATACCCCATAAAAAATCATATATTTAATATAAAAGGTGTTTTTTTTCTATTAATTATAGACAGAGCTAATTAAAACAAGATCGATAGATGCTTACAAATTCCACAATTAAATTCTGATATATCAACTGTTGGGTATGTGTGATATTCTTTCCACAACTATTTGGTCCTTAATTTTCGGTGTGTAGTCTGTGCCCATGGTTTTGTATATGTTTTTGCACATGGGTTTTTGGGTACGATGGTTTTCATCCCCTGGTATTTTTTAGATACTCTCAAGGGAACTACAATTATGTTCTAATCCAGGGTTTTTGGATTGGGGTTTATGTATGCTTCGGCATGTATATATATGTGTTGTAACACTAAAAGGAATATAATGAAAAATCAAGTTGGTCGTCCCGATTTGGGATCCATGGGAAAATCTTTGTGTTTATCTGTTTTATGTTTTATTCTCTCGCTATTATTTATTTTCTGTTATAAGATTCGTGTGTATGTAATTTATGTTCAGGGTTAAAACCTACATTTGGTATCAGAGATGTTTCGGCTTCAAGGGGACGCCTTTGCTACGATGGTTTTTTTCTCGGGCCTGAGGTAGACCCTATTCAGTGGGAGATCTGGGGGATCGATTCTTGTGGTGAAAGAAGATGGCGAGCAGTGGAAAGATAGAGATCGAGAAATTTAATGGTCAGAGTTTTGAGTTGTGGAAGCTCAAGATGGAGGATCTGTTAATGGATAAAGATCAATGGATCACAGTAGATCCAGTTACTAAACCAATGGCAATGTCAGATGAATACTGGAAGAAGCTGGATCGGAAAGCAAAGAGCACAATACGATTGTGTGTCTCAGATTCAATATTGTTCAATGTATCTGGGGAAGCTACAGCGAAGAATTTCTGGGAAAAACTTAGGACTTTGTACCAATCTAAGTCTCTGGTAAATAAGTTGTTCTTGCAGAAAAAGTTGTATAACCTAAGGATGAAGGATGGAGACTCGGTGAAAGAGCATCTGAACACCTTAAATAATGTGGTAAGTTAGTTGTCATCTATTGATATTAAAATCTCAGATGAAGATAAGTGCATCAGTTTGTTGTGTTCTCTACCAAATTCGTGGGAAAATCTAGTTATTCCAATAGGTATAAATACAACTACCTTGAATTTTGATGACATTGTCTCAGCCTTACTGCCGAAGGAAATGAGACGGAGAAATATGGAGGGTCAGAATGGAGATGCCTTATCTGTACGAGGAAGGTCCCAGAACAGAAACAAGAATAAGGTTTCGAGTGGGAGATCTAAATCTAGAGGGAGATCTAAATCTCCTGGAAATTTTGTAAAGGTATGCTGGAAATGCGGAAAGGAAGGGCACTAAAAAAATGAGTGCAGATCTAAAGCTCCTGAGAAGGAAAGGGATCTGATGATGCTCCTTCTGCAGAGGAAAAAACCACCTCGGATGAAGGTGGGGATGTGTATTTGGCTTCTTCTTCAAATGCACATGTAGATCATGAGTCATGGTTGATTGACTTAGGTGCATCCTTTCACTTCACTCCCCATATGGAGTGGTTCTACGAGTATGAAAAATATGATGGTGATGTCTTCCTACAGGATGATAGGAAGGCCAGAATCGTTGGACATGGAAAGGTCAAGCTAAAGCTGCAAGGTGGAATGATTATAACACTTCCTAGTGTTCTACATATTCCTGCATTGGCCAGAAATCTGATTTCTATAAGCAAGATGGATGATGTAGGTGTAAAAAGAGTGTTCGAGAAAGATGCGTGTAAGATGGTTCGGGGAGCACTGGTATTAATGCGGGGAGTTCAGACTGGAACTCTGTACAAGCTACAAGGTAGCACTGTTGTTGATGGGTGTAACAGTTTTGTGGTTCCTGAAAGTGGAGTGGAAATCCTAGCTGTCTCTGGAGGAAAGACCATGTTATTGCATTAAAGGCTTGGACATATTGGAGAGAAGGGCCTTCAGATACTGCATAGAAATGGTATGGTAGAAGGTATGTCTAATTGCTCTCTGGATTTTGATTTTTGTGAACATTGTGTATATGGGAAGCAGAATCGGGTGAGTTTTCCTTCTGGTGCTAAGAGGGCGAACAACATATTAGAACTTGTGCACAGTGATGTGTTTGGACCTGTGTCAGTTCCATCACTGGGAAAGTCTGTGTACTATGTTTCATTCATAGATGACTTCTCAAGGAATACATGGATATATTTCTTGAGGAAGAAATCTGAAGCTTTTGATAGATTTAAAGAATTTAAGGCTCTGGTGGAAAACCAGACAGAGAAGAAGATAAAGGCACTAAGGACAGATAATGGTGGGGAGTTCTGCAAGAAGGAATTTGAAGAGTTCTGTAAGAAGTGTGGCATAGCACGGCAGAAGACTACTCCATACACACCTCAGCAAAACGGAGTTGCAGAAAGAATGAACAGAACACTGATGGAAAAGGTAAGAAGCATGCTCAGTGGTACTGGGTTAGGACAAGAATTCTGGGCAGAGGCAGTGGAGACTGCATGTTACTTAGTTAACAGATCACCTTCATCAGCGTTGGAGGATAAGACTCCACATGAGTTATGGACTGGTAAGAAACCCTCTCTTTCACATCTAAGGGTATTTGGATGTGATGCATATGTACATGTTCCAAAGGAGAAAAGGACCAAGCTGGATAATAAATCTGAAAGGTGCATCTTTATTGGGTATAAGGATGGTTTAAAGGGTTACAAGCTTTGGAACCCAGAAACAAGGAAGGTTGTGTACAGCCGAGATGTGGTGTTTAGAGAAGTGAAAGATGTTGTTAAACATGAAGTCCTACCAAAGGAACCTGAGAAGATAGAGTTTGAGCTAAAGGAGGATGAATCAGACTCTACAATAGAAGAAGACTCAGAAGATGAAGAGCCACAAACTCCAGCTTTGAGAAGATCAGTTCAGGAAAGAAGGCAACCAAAAAGGTATAGTCCATCTGCTTTCTGTTCAGGTTTTGCCTTAAATATAACTAATGATGAACCCAGAACTGTGAGGGAGGCAGTAGATTCAGAGGATGGAAAACTCTGGAAGGAGGCCATGGTTGATGAAATGGCATCCTTGCACAAAAACGATGCATGGGATCTGGTGGAGTTGCCGGCTGGAAGGAATCCCATTGGGAGCAAATGGGTGTTTAAGAAGAAGATGAATGCAGAAGGCAAGGTGGAGAAATACAAAGCTCGGTTGGTAGCGAAAGGTTATTCCCAGGTGCCGGGAATTGATTTTGGTGATATTTTTTCTCCTGTTGCCAAAGTTACTTCTATTAGATTACTTTTATCTGTTGCTGCTGCATTTGATTTTGAGATAGAACAGATGGATGTGAAGACAACATTTCTTCACGGGGATCTAGAAGAGGAGATCTACATGAAGCAACCTTAAGGCTTTATGGTGAAGGGTAAGAAAGAACTGGTATGCAGGTTGAATAAGTCTATGTATGGGTTAAAACAGACACCAAGGATGTGGTATCAGAAATTTGATACCTATATACGGGGACTTGGCTTCACCAGAAGCAAGGAGGATCACTGTGTTTATTTTAAATTAGTTGGTGACCATGTTATTTATTTAGTCTTGTATGTGGATGATATGTTGTTGATTGGAAATGACAAAGAAATTATCCAAGATTTGGAGACCCAACTGTTCTCCAAATTCGACATGAAGGATCTTGGTGTTGCAAGTTATATTTTGGGCATGGAAATTAAGAGATATCAGGCAAAGAGGATGCTTTGGTTAAACCAGAGGAAGTATGTCGAAACTATATTGCAGAGGTTCAATATGTAGGATAGTAAACCAGTGAATGTTCCTATTCCTATAGGTGTAAAACTGTCTACTGAATAGTGTCCCAAGACACAAGAAGAAGAGGTGTATATGTCCCGTGTTCCATATGCAAGTGCAGCGGGTAGCCTGATGTATGCAATGGTATGTACTAGACCAGAAATTGCACATTCAGTGGGAGTATTGAGTAGGTTTATGTCAAACCCAGGAAAGAAGCATTGGACAGCAGTGAAGCGAGTTTTTAGATATTTACGTGGCACTAGTGATTATGGCTTGTGCTACCAAGGAAGACCAGGATTGGAAATAATGTTCGAAATTCATGGTTTTGTTGATGCAGACTGGGCTAGAGATCTGGACCAAAGAAGATCTACAAGTGGGTATGTGTTTTGCCTATTTGGAGGCGCAGTCAGTTGGATGATTAAAAGACAGTTTGTAGTGGCTCTTTCAACTACAGAGGAAGAATACATAGCAGCCACTCATGCAAGCAAAGAAGCAATTTGGTTGCAGATATTGTGTTCAAGTATGGGTTTGGTACAACAAGCTATAAGGATAGAGTGTGATAACCAAAGTGTAATTTTCTTGGCTAAGAACCCTGCTTATCATTCAAAGACAAAGCACATTGATGTTCAATATCACTTTGTTAGAGATATGGTTGAGGCTAAAAGAGTGTTGCTAGTAAAGGTGGACACTTTGAAGAATGTTGCAGATGCATTGACGAAGTCTCTGAGCAGTCAGAAGTTCTCTTGGTGTAGAGAAACAATGCATGTTGAAGAATTGGGCCAATGACTAAGATCTCCTATGGCCCCCTGTGGAAAGAAAACAACAAGTGCGAGAATGCTGGGTATGTGTTATATTCTTTCCATGACTAAGAGGGGGGGGGTGGTATCCCCCCTTGTCAGGGTTCGGGGCAGCGCCCCGATGAAAATTTTGGTCCTTAATTTCCGGTGGGTAGTCCATGTCCATGGTTTTTGGGGTACGATGGTTTTCAGCCCCTGGTATTTTGTAGATCCGGTCAAGGGAACTATGGTTATGTTCTAATCCAGGGTTTTTGGATTGGGGTTTATGTATGCTTTGGCATGTATATATATGTATTGTAACACTAAAAGGAATATAATGAAAAATCAAGTTGGTCGTCCCGATTTAGGATCCAGGTGAAAATCTCTGTGTTTATCTATTTTATGTTTTATGCTCTCGCTATTGTTTATTTTCTGTTATAAGATTCGTGTGTAGATAATTTCTGTTTAGGGTTAAAACCTACACGAAAATATACTCACAACCCATATTTAACCCAATTTCAATCAATTAGTTTGATGGTTCTTCTTTGTATATTAGCACTTGTTTGAAGACATTCAATGATAATTTTTGTAAAACCACTTAAAAAATACAAAAATGAAATCTAGTTAAGTTGTTATAAGGAAGTAACAATTACTCACAAACTTAGAGATCGACCATTTTCTTCCTTGTCGTCCTATTTTATGTGCTGAATGGGTTACATTTTCTTTTCTTTTCTGCAAGAAAATTCTTGAAAATTAATATTTAATGATAAATTGTTTATTTATTGTACCTATTGATCGAAAAATTCAATGATTACATATTACATTTGAAGCACGTTGTTGTATTCGTTCCACTAAATCCCTCAAACTTTTGTAAAAGTTTTCCCCCCTTTCGTTAACTTCCAGCACCACTCTAGATGAGCCAAGGAGCAATTCATTTTCATTTGCATGTTCTATTTTTTTTCTTTTCTTAGAAAAACATTCCTTTTCTGAGTTGTTGGTCCCTGTAGAACATTAAACAGATGTGAATTAGTAGACTATTTGACACATGTTATCTAATAATTTTAAGTATATTATTAATGATAATAAAAAAAAGAAACTCATATTGGATCGATAATATTGTTTCATTCACCTGATTCATCGTTTTGCAATTTTTCCATTAAAATTTTACGCTCTTATGGTCGTAGATCAGAAATAATCATATCGAGCTTTGTCATTTTGCGGCTCTGCGTGATACACAATAAAAAATACATATTAGTTAAAGTTACATATAGTTCAAAAATAATATTTTTTATAAAGAATTTACAAAGAACTTGCTTTTTTTCTTTTCTTGATGTGTTAACAGTATTTTTGTTACTTGATATCTTGTCAGTCATTTCTTTATCAATCTGAAACCTGTAGCATATCATTCATTAATATATTTATAAACAAACTCTCAAATTTTTCAGGTAGAAAATAAATCTCGAGACACCAGTGCACCTTTCATGAAATTTGCACCGATGTTGGTGCGTGGATATCTTAACAACGCATTGAAAAATAATATAATATACCATACGTTGTGTTCGGTAGTATAAACACACCAGAAAAATAGTGTAATAAACCTAATAGTGCATGGGGTATTATAAATGCACCGCATAAATGGTGTAATACACCGTACGGTGTTTTCCTAGTTAAAGAGCACATCGGTGCCGTATTTCAGATTTTCCACACGGATTTAAAAAAATGTTTTCAATTTTTTACGACATAGGACTTGCACAGTGTGCTATAATAATACAAAGCACCAGTGCGGTGGCATACGCTAGGCACACCGACAAAGAAAAATCCATTTTTTCAAAAATTCACGAAATGGCAGAATGGATTGGGATCCGACTATGTAAGTCATCTCGACAGTTGGACGTCAATATAAAATTAAAAACCCTAATTCTGAAATCACAGAAACAGGGAGAAGAAATGCCAAAAACAAAAAATGAAGGGTTCAGGGTAAAAATGGATAAAACTACAGGAAAAAATAAAAAACTGCAGGAAAAAGTAAAAAGAGAATTAAATTTAATCACGAAATGGTTTGAAATTCTATGATAAAGGTCTTGAATCACCAGATTTTTGGTTTCTGATTGTCGGAATACTTCTGTTCGAACATATTTCGCCGTCCACAGTGCCTCCGTGCTCTCTTGCTCCAGGTCTGTGTCCTGCAAAAATTTGACTGAAATGTTTTAACAAAAATAGTGAAATAATGAAAAGTGTTTAGTCTTTATAGAATTATTTTATCAAATTAGATTTTTGAAAATATTTTGCCGCCCATTTTTCAAATTTCCACCTTTTTTTTAACTTAAACAAAATAGAGTTGCATTTTTTTATTTGCATTTATTCGTTTCCAGTGTGCAAAAATTTGATGCATTGATGCATTGTATTAATACGATGCATTGGGGCCTGTTAGGATGATAAGAACAACAGACTTTTTAAAGTTTTTTTTTTTTATTGTATGTAAGATCATAATAAAATAATGATAATTATAAAGTGCATGAATTTATTTTCATTATTTTCTAAATTTTATGTTACAAAAATTCGTATTATTATAGATTTGTTATTTTATAATTATTTGTAAATTTACAAATTTAAATATTTTAATAAAATCATTTAACATTAATACAATTAAAATTTTCACATTAATAGAATTAATATTTTACAAATTAATATTTTACATACAATTACATTAATTAAAGTTACAATTACAATTTTACATTAATATAAAAGCGAGCAACTAATGCGTTTCCCGTCACTGGTGTTGTGCAAAATGATCGAAACGATAATAGAGAGGCAGTGCACGTCCTATCTACCAAAAGAACCTATACGTAACTGACCTCCAGGTACCTAAAACTCTGAAGGAGACAGTACATGTGCTCCAATGTATCGTTGGGAGTAAACTAACTGACTCCCCGCTACACAACCAGCTGGCACATCTAGGAATGAGGGAAAATCCACCCCTCTCCTCGATAGTCCTATAATAAAATAAATGTCCCCCTCAGTGGCTGTGTACCACTAGTCAGGACCAACCTGAAAATCCTGTCGGTGGGCATTCCACTTGCCAATAAGATGTCTCAAAAGCACACTATGGGCCTTTAGGCCAGAAATAGCTTCCTGATAGAACTTGAGGAGGCCTACCTACATAAGGATCTCCTGGGTATCTGCAGTAATAGGGTGAGGGCATCCATCTCTCTCCCTCTCTCTCATCTCCCATTGGAAAATCATGTGATATTGTTCTGCTTGTTGTTGCTGTTGTTGCTCCTATTCTCTCTGAATCATTGCCATATGAAATAATTTTTTTTTATTAAAACAAAAATGTATTTATAATTATACATATATAATTTTTTTTGAAAGAAAACAAACATACAAGTTGGTGCTTCATAAAAACAGTTAAGCACCGGTGCTGGAGCGTCCTAATATTTTAGCGCACCATCCCCGGGGCCCCTAATGAAACAGACCGCACTAGATTCGGTGCAGATGTCTATTTTTCAAGCACTGTGGGCTGTATATAATTCAGAATAGCGGTGCGCTGACTGAAATATATGCCCTGACGCGTATAGTCGTGTTAGCGCACCAACTTCATGAAAATGACATAGTTGACGGTGCGGTATTTTACCCGACTGCATCGTTGACCCTCTCAGAATGAAAAATGTCGTGTGCTGACATAAAACGGGGCAGAAAATGAAGTC
This sequence comes from Pinus albicaulis, assembly GCA_034641835.2. NCBI lineage: Eukaryota > Viridiplantae > Streptophyta > Pinopsida > Pinales > Pinaceae > Pinus > Pinus albicaulis. The sequence continues at coordinate 47,721 of JAXQQM020065276.1, read as the reverse complement.
AATGCACCGCACTGTGATTGCCGGGGTCAATGGTGTGCCTGGATAAATGAGTGCACCACCTTTTTTATTTTTAGTTTAAAATTATTCGGGGCGCCTTCCGGCACTGCCCCAGAAACGGTGTAGTTATCATTAGCATCGGTAGTGGTGCTACCTGTAAATTTTATAAGTAGCACCGCTATCCGGTGTGAGCCGAATAGCTTGAGCGCACCGCGCGATTTTTTTTTTCTTTTCTTTTTTAATGGTTATTTTTAAGTTTATTTCAATTCCTAATCTGCTAAAGGGCTTAATTATAGAAAAAACTAGAAAAATACCTATACATTTCGCCGTCGAGGAGGCATATTGGCTATAAAATTTGGAAAACAAAATTTCCCCACTATTTTTCAAAATGCAAGCTGGATATTGGTGGCCAATGCAGAGTAGTAGTGCATGCAATGGGTGCAATGAGAGCACCGATGTCAGGGCGACTCAAAAATAAGGAAATAGTACCGGGGCTTGAGTGCTCTAGAGCACTGAGGAAAGTGAATAATGAAGTTTTTTGGCCGTAATTTTTTTTAATTAACCATGTTTCGGTGCGTGGGGTTTTATAAGCACACCGGTGCGGTTAAATAAAACCGCACTGGGCGGTTTCAATTTTGGTGCGTTGTTTATAACGTGCTGGGGCGTTTTCCTAACCGTGCACCAGGATGTTTCAGTTTCGACGCGAAAATTTGACGATGCACCAGGGCAGCATAATGGTAAAGCACAGGTACGTAATAGTCGCAATGCACCGGTTTTTTGGCCTTAAATTGTTTTTTTATATATAACGCTATTCTAGTGCGTGTGGTTTTTGGTGCACCAATGCTCTTAGAGGAGAACGCACTGGCTCATTTCTGTTTTGGCATGGTGTTTTATGATGCACTGGCACGGAAGAGTATTGACGCCCCAGTGCATTAGAGTAATTGGATGCCCCGGCGGTGTGTGTACTTCGCGCACACTGTCCGGTGTGCCAATGTTCGGTGCGCACCGGTCCATTCTATGGTATCATGCGCACTAGTAATTGATAGCTCAGGAGCACTAGAAAATAGAAAAAGCTAGGTTTTTTATCGTAAATGTTTTTTTAATTTAACCCTTTACCAGTGTCCATTATTTATAGGCACAATGGTACTGTTTGCTACAAACGCATCAGTCGATTTGTGTTTTGGCATGATTTTTATGATGCACCAGGGTTGTTTCTGTCTACTGCACCGGGTTGTTTTGGTGTTGGCATTTTGTTTTATAATGAACCGATGCGGACGAGTTGTGAGGCACCGGTGCTCTATTATATTATGACATACCTAGCGGGTGTGTATGGAGAGCACGGTGTCCGGTGTGCCAATGATTTTGTCTACACTAGTGCTTTTTTTTTAGAGCACCTGGGTGAGTTTTAACGATAAGTGCACCGATAGGAAAAAATCCGCAAAACCCTCCGCCCGCCAACCTCCTCTAGTAATCTCCACTAGAAACGGATGTATGGGGTATTTTTCTTTGTGTTTCCTCAAAACATCTGCTAGAGGGTCTTTTCCTTGTAGTGGGATTTACACTTATTGTTGCCCTTTGATTTTGATCTGGAAGAACCCCTTACTTTCTCCGCTCTTTCCTTTTATCGACCTATAGCTACCATGTCCTCTAGTGAAGATGTTTCAATACTGGATTTCCTTTGTACTTCCTCACATAAAAGAGAACCCAAAAATGACTCAAATTTCAAAGAATCAGTAGTTCTTAAACTAATTGAAGCTATAAAGTAGTCCCACGACTCAGGTAGAGAACACAACAAGGTTATAACCTTGTCTTCTTCCTAAATTTTAACTTCCATATATGAAAACTGGAAAATACGTGTATTAAAAACAATTAAATGTTCTACAAGTTTTGTACCCTCCTTCATCCGAAGATTGTATCATTGGCTTTTCAAATAAATTCTATCTGTAAATGATTTGGTCATATACAAAGTTTCCAGTTTTTCCCACAAACATGTAGTTGTACTCTCTTCAACAATATTAAAGAGAACTTCATCTGCCAGGCATAACCTAATGGTACTTAGAGCTTGGTCATCCAAGTCCTCCCACTCTGAATCTATCATGCTTGTAGCTTTTTTCTTTACCCCATATAATGCTCTGTGCAACCCTTGTTTCACAAAAAATCCCTAACTTTCAGTTTGCATAATGCGAAATTTTTCCTTCCAGTGAACTTCTCCACCTCTAATTTAGCATTCATCATTTTTTCCATTTCTTCCTACAAATCCTCCTACTAGGTTTCCTTCCCTCAACTAGGGTTTCTTTAAATAAAAGACTTATTTTCCCTTCCTCTACTAGGTTTAAAAGAAAAACAATTTCTATTTTCTCCATTTTCCACTAAATCAATCTAATTCTTTAGAAATTAGAGCACATTTTAATAAACAATTTTATCTCTCAATTTTTATTGTTCTTCTTAACTGATAAAAAAAAAAACTGTGTTCTTTCAACATTGTCTCCTCATTGTCTGCCCTTTATTTTTCAGAAAAAAATATTGTGTGCTCTAAAAAAGATATATTGTTTTCCCCTTGTATTTTATTTTTTTCACAAAAAAATATTCTCAAAAGAAATAATACCCATTTTTTATTATTCTCTGACAGGGCCCGTTTTTTCTTTTCCTTCCCACAGAAAATTTGATCTCAGATAGTCAGAATCCTTTAGCTCAGACAATGAGCTCTTTGACAGGGCTTTATCTATCTCCAATCTAGTGCTCTGTCGGCTCTATCTATTCTGGCAACATGCAGCTTATCAGCAACGTGCGGGCTAATCCAATACTCTTCAATGGGTGGCTTGAGTGGTTTTCTCCATTTTTGAAGGAAAAAACAATGGGTTTCTCTGCTACAACTCTCAGATGGAGGACTATGACTCCAAACAACGCTCGAAACAGAAGTTTCTACGGATGACAGACAGCGCATGGGGTTTGGCTTCTCCCTTTTTCCTCGATGACTATTTCTTCCCTTGCATGCGTCCTCCTCCAACCGATCAACCATCGCTTCAACATACTTCAGTCTGAGTGGTCGACCTCGCACACACAACCTCTAGTTCAGAAAACCACTATAGATAAAATTCGACAACAGCGGATTACAACTCGGTTATGAATCTCTAATACCACTTATTATGTTTGGGAACAAGAAATTCATATAACAAACTGAAACCAAAACTAAAATGTACATAAGTAAATACGCAAATTTATGTGATAAAACCTTCGTAGGGAGTCAAGGAAACCTCCATGGGGCAAGGGATTTGAAACTTTATTAATCAAGAATTATTCTCCTCAAGTTACAAGCCTCTCGGGCCATCCCAATTTAACATGGGCTACTTCATTACATAACTATGTCTTCATTATAAAACTGATTGTTCGCTAAATTCCATTAATTACAATCAGTTTTCATATTTCAACCAAATTGATGATAACTGGTGTATGTCCTCTTTAAGCATTCCATTACAAACAAATCATTAAAAAATCTAATATGTATGGTCTCTGTATGCCATATAGTCTAAATCTTTAGTTTTCATAAGTTGACGGAGCCCCTTCTGGTTGGAAAAGACCAGTCTCTCAACCCAAAGAGGTTTTTGGTTACCTCTAGGATTTCTCTCCTCACCCTCGAGAAATTTATTGAGTGCATACAAAATAATTTTTGCTCTGCAAAAGGAAAATACACTATTTGATAGATAACCAACGTAGATTCATGTTAAGCATGGATCAAATTTGTTTATGTACACATTTATCTTAGAGCACAAAAAACGTTTAATTTTTAATTATATATTGTATTTTTAAATGTTATAGAGATTACATAACATGTGTGTTGAGTCATTTTATCAACTGGCATTAAATTTATTTTCTATTATTAGCATTTTTTTAAATACCTGTCAATATTGATTCATATTAAAATATTTTACTCACTTTTATATAATATTAAAATATCTTTTCTAAATTTTTTTTCCAAATATAGATATATCTGGAGCTAATATGAAGTGTTCAAATATTTTTGAAAATTATAAGGTTTAAACATCTTAATCTCATTTTTTTACATATAATTACTTTAACTTTATATTAGGTCATATGGACAACTAATTAAATATAAATCCTAGGAGACAATACTTTTCTATTTAGAGAATATTTTATTTTATTTTAAGAGGGAGGGAGTTAATACATTAAAAGTTTTGTTTCATATTCCCATGTCTTCACTTCCAAAAACACAATTGCATTAAAGTCTATATCAATGATGTTCAATTCCCATGAACTTCGTAGGGGACAATTTGTTGTGCAAAACAAGTTTCTTGGAATTGACATCTCATTAAGTTGAAACTAAGTTTCTCCATATCAAATTGAACCAAACAATGAAAAAAAATAAAGTTATAAAGCTTTATTACAACAAATGACGTAAGAATCTCATATAAAAAGCAACCTTTTAGCACAACATTTTTACTTTCATTTCTATTTTTTTATGAATGCTTTAATTGATTATCTCACACCCAGTTCATACTCCAATTAACTATATTTAAACTAAAATGGAAGTAATAGATACTACTAAAAACATAGAAAAAGCTAAAAAATAATTTAGAATTTTTTCTCTACTTAAAATTCTTAATCTTCTTAATCTTGTGAATATGTCTTAACAACATTATATACATTAAAATATATAATATAAATAATAATAATAATATTTTATATATATATATATATATATATATATATATATATATAACATTTTTAAAAATTTCACAATATTAATAATTCACTGAAGATGTCCACAATTTAATAGTTTATTATTTCTTGTCTTTGTCCATCGTCAGGCCAATCTCCATCATGGGTAAGAGACAGTCTTGTAACCAGACTGTTAAGGGAAAACAACAGCAGGTTTAGCCCGAGGCTTGGCCCAAGAAACCTGGTTGGAAGACACGCCAAGAGGTTTTAGAAAACCTTACTGCAAATTATGTTATTGGCAATTCATCCACTGTTCGACAAGAAATTCGTGGATGGGAGCGAGAAATTCATACTGATCCAGAAGATAATTATGTGGAAGCAAAAACCATGGATTTTATAACATATCCTGGCAATACCCGTGGCCGTGTAACTTTGTTTCATCAAACTGTTCATACTTACTAGATAGTTAAATGCCTCTTGGCTAAAGTTATGCAGAGTTTCCCCCCTCATCAAGAGAGGATTGAGCCACAAATAGTGGATTTGCTACAGGACATTTAGAATCAGTTGAATCATATCAAGATCACCTAGTATCAGGCTACTGATCGTATCAGTAGAATCGACGATCGTGTGGGCAGAATCAAGAACCAACTTCAACAGCTACAACAAGTAGATATTCCTGGATCCACAGTGAAGGATCCAACTCCAATTGATTCATCTGATGGCTAGTAATTTTAGAAATTACTCAAGTTTCTCAGTTGCATTTTTGTTGTTTGGAAGGACATCTCTTAATCCATCGCTTTGTAGATATTCGAATAAATGGTCAGTTAGTTAATGAGGCACATGGATGAATGAAACTGTTTCAATTTTGGTTGGCATTTATTGCTTTGAGGTGGCCAACAAACCTAGTTTCCTACGGGCAAGTTGAGGCCACATACTGGATTTTTATATTTTGTAACTTGCTTTCAACTTATAAATAGAAAATAGCAAGGTACTACCAAATTCACAAAAATAATAATAATTCATATACATATAAGATGGTATATGAATATATTATGTCAAAATTTGCAATGGATAATCATACAAGAATTTGTTTTTAGTATGTTTTAAATCTCTTTTCACTTTTAGGATAGAATCATGATTTTTTTTTTACATATTAATACTTTTTCTCATTTATTTATATTTTACCAATAATAACAAAAATTACTAATATATTTAGTCACATAAATTAAATTAAATTATTTATTATATATTGTCTTATTTTTTAAGGAAAAGGATAACAACACTTTGTTAAATTTAAAATTAAAACCAAATAAACAATACTTTCTCACATTTAAAAATAGAACAAAATCATTTTTTTAAATTTAATTTTAGTATTATCCCATTATTAGTTATATTAATTCATAATATTTATAAAAGAAAAGAACTTAGTCAATTTTTTTATCTTTCATTTAAAAAAATAGAATTGTGGTGTACACTACCAACCACAAAAAGAACTAGCTATGAAAAATAAATTGTATACCTATTTAATGTAATGATAAATAATTCATCAAAATGTGTGAGATAAATGAATATTGAAAAATATTAATAGAAATAATGTTAAATAATAATAAAAAATTTTATGAGAATTAATTAATTATTTATATAAATAAAAAAATTATAATTATTTTTATTAATATAATTTTTTTTAGTTTTATAGTTTTGGTGAACTATTTGTGCCTTTTCATTTCATTTTTATTGTTCTCATTTCTAAGACATCAAATATGTCTAATATATTGGATTTTGGTTAATCTTTCTTTGCAATATTGCATACAAAATTATCTCCAAGATCATTGCTCATAGGATAAGGGACACTCTGCCATTGCATACTAACCCTAAGAAATTTGGTTCTCTACCTAAGGGATAGATCCATGGTGTGATTGCAATAGCACAACAATGTTTACACTCAAGTTATACTATAAAGAAAAACACACTAGTTATGAAACTAGACCTAAGCAAGGCATATGGTTGCATTGATTGGTCCTTCTTAAGAACAATTATCGTAAAGATTGGGCTTTCTATGGGGAATGCTAGTTGGATTATGGAAAAAGTAACTTCTAATAATTTCTTTGTTATGATGAATGAGTCGCCATCAAATTTCTCTCAGGAAGAAAGAGGATTGCGCCAAGAATGCTCTTTGTGTCCATTATTATTTATTCTGATCATGCATGGTTGGAGTAAAAATATTCAAGAGGATCATATTATGGGCACCTATTATGCACTACAGGTAACTCATAGAGTCTCTTCCACTCACTCCTTTTTTGTTGATGACATTCTCAATTTTCTATAGGCTTTCTAGGATCAATGGTATGATTTTCATTACATATTCATCATACTTGGAGTTTCATCCAGTTTATGTTTAAATGGTAGCATATAATTATAGATACATTTTATAGGTGATATGGAGGAGATATATAATTTTTCTAATTTATTTGTGGTTGCAATTTCTGATATTGAGGAGGGATTGACATATTTGGGTTTTAGATTAAAACAATGAAACTATATGAATGTGAACTGTTACGGGTTACTCGAGAAGTTCCAAAAAATAATATCTTTATGGACACATCACTCATTTAAAATACTATCTTTATGAACTCATCACTCACTTACTCTGGGGGTATATTTACTCTCATTCAATCAATATTACAATATATTTATGTGTAGTGGATCCACATATTCTTGCACCTAGTGAATATTTCTCAGAAGATCAAGGATATTATGGTACATTTCCTTTGGCCAGAGGCCAGGGGAGAACACAAATTTCACTTGGTCTATTTTTATTCAATCACTAAGCAACAACAATTGGGCGGGTGGGGAATACTGGACGTGTAATATTCCTAAATTATCTTGCAACTAATTGGAATATTAAAGTTTTGTTTTGTCACTTAAATAGGTGAATAAGTGGGTAGGGAGACCCATAAATCTCTTTATGAATAATAAAACCAATTCTCATGTGAAAGTGGATCATCTTTCAAGCTCAATAAAGTGCCCTAAGGTGTGAACAGGGGCTAGTACATGCGGACTGGGTCAACTTTGACCAAATCAATAACGCTGTCATGGAGGAGTGGACATTAATGAAGGGACAATGCAGTTTTAGATGTATACACATTGCATGGAAGTAGCGTCATTAATGGATGGGGCTTAGGGCTTGTAAGCTCATATCTTATAAAAGCAAGAGGATGGTACCCATATTCATTATGTTGATATATTTTATGTTTTGATATATGGCTTGTTTAGACATATAGATTTCTTCAGTTATTTAGCTAAGATTGCAGTGTTGTTTAGCACAGGGTCTTCTTGGTTAGGAATCCCACCTCTTCCATAGAGAAGCTTTTGGAGGATTTTTCACTCTAATTCCACATTTGGGCATTTTTCCAAGCTTCAATCTCATGTACAACATGGTTTAGTTTAGAGTTGGGTTGTGTTGCAGGGGTGTAGCGGTGGAGGAGAGAGATCTTCAATTTATGAGCTAGTTTTCCGTTGGAGGGATCATCCTTTCATCCAGGAGCTTGTGAGGAAGTCATCAGGGCTTCATTACATATTTTGGAACCAAGCCAAGTAGCAGTTATCATCTACAATGCAATTTCCTTCAAGGACTGCGTTATTTTGAAGAGCAGTTGTAGTAGTGGATTTATTTCCCTATTTGGAGTGTTTTGGTTTCCTATGTGGGGATCAGCCCTTCAATTAGGAGATTTGTTGGAGGAGGATCAGCCATCTTGTATACTAGATCAGCCATCTCCCATCAGTGATCTAGTTGTAGAGATTATTCATCCCTAGGGCCAAATCTGCTATATTTTGTATAGTGTGTATTTTTGGAAACCTTTTCTGGGTTGTCCTGGAAATCTGTTTTGGACCATGGATATCTAGCCTAAGCATTTTTGGAGCATTATATAAACAGCAATATATTTTTATATCTTCACCACATTTTTTCTGGGGACAAGCCATAGCCAGGTATCTCGTATTTCTATATTAATACTTTTGATCTAGGTGTATGCTTTCATGGGAGGCTTGTTTGCCCAACTTGAGTGATATTTTCCTCAAGATATTGTACCTATTTTTATGTTATATTCATAATGAAATGGATATATTTTTGTCTCATGCTTTGATCTATTCATATTTCTGCATATTTCCTGTTTTCTACACTCTATTCCCACTTTCCCCATTTGGGAATATTACAGTGGTATCAGAGCATAATCTTGGCTCAGCCTGTGTACTTCAGCCATTATTTCATCTAAAGAGGATTCTCATAGTAAGGAGAAGATCTACAGAAGATATGAAGGCAAAACTTCATTACCAGGAGGGAAGGAGTTCTCAAAATGTCTTCTCCAAACTATGTAGTGCATTAGTAGAGACATGAAAGAGATGAGAATGGAGAGATGTAGAGATTCTCCAAGAGGGCTTGTACATGAAGAAAGCTCCAGGTTTTCACATTATGGGTGTCATCATTCAGATACACCATTAGATCTACAACTTGGTACCATGCCAAGGGTCATAGCAAGAGAGATTGAGGAAGGAGATGTACCAAAGGAGGAGACTCTTGGTTACTATATTCAAGAATATGAATCTCAAACTCAAATATTTAGAGATCATATAAAATTACAAGGGTTTTTCAAGATCAAGGAGGATAGAAGACCTATAAACAATAATAGAAGCACAAGGTGCAAGCAGGATGATGTGGGTAGATTATTTCTATCTACTTTTGACGGGTCACCTAAATGTTCAGCTAGGGCTTGAGTGGAGGAGCTAGACACCTATTTGCAGCAACACCAAATTTCACAAGATGAAGAAATTAGAGTAGCGACGTTACACTTTGAAGGTAATGGTTATGCCTAGTGGTTTTATGAATCTTCTTGATTAAAATATGAAAATATGTCTACTTATGCAAGGTTCAATAGGAGTTGAGTAAAAATATTTAATGAAAAACATTTTGAAACTTCCTTGGTTGAGCTAGCCAAGCATAAACCAAAAAAACCTTTGCATGAGTTGGAAGGATCTATAAATCCAAATCTATTTCAAAAAAATGTTTAGGGGGTTAAAAACGTGTAGAATACCTTGCTAGAGGCAAGATCCCCACATCAGAAATAGCTCTCTTCTCAAAGGGGAGACATGGAGATCTCTTTTTCAAGATAGGAACTAAACAACGAACCTCTTAATGATGATGAGACAACCTCCACTCATGATGAAGGGGAATAGAAGACAAGAGGTAACAGTGTTGTCACAGCAGAAGCAGATCTAGTACCTCATGAAGAGGAAGATGGAGAATTTTCTCCAAAGGGAGGAATTCTTGCACCCTTCCAAGGAGTTCCAAAGAATCCCACATGTGGAGATCAGGGCACAGTCCATCAACAACACCTTCCATCATTGATAGATTGTGAGATCTTTAAGATAGAAGAAGATAAGGGGGAGGACCAACATCATATGATTATGAGCACACACCCCACTCTATTTCAAAAGGTTGATGCATAGAAGAGGTAGGATGATTTTCACAGTGAGGACAAGGACAAATCAGTCCACTGACGTAGACAACATGCTCTAGGCCTTCATGTTTCATTACATGGAGGCATTCCACGAAGGAGACCCCCTGATTGGAAGATTAATAAAGGGTTCTCTCAACATGGTGCGGTATTAATATATTTGGCTAAGGAAGGAGCCTTGGAAGAAGCTAGCACAGCATAGAGAACCTTTGATGGGTTCAAAGGAGGGGTGAGCAGTTTTTTGATGTGGACATTGCTATCTCACAGTCAGCTATTTGCACTGAAAGATGATGATTCATAAATCTATGAGGACATAAGCATGGTTTCAAAGGGCTACTCCATAGCCTTGGAGCAGCAAATGATACTTCCACACACGAGGAAGATTTCTAAATATCAAAATAGGTTATTGATGCTCTTGTATTCATTAGCCAAACTATGGAAGTTTTGGATGGGAAATACCTTTCAAGAGGAGGTTGAACTCCATGTACTTCAATCTTTTCATGGGCAATATCAGCTGCAAGGGAGGAAGTGAAAGTGGGGTAACAATACTTTGACATGTGGCTTTGGCATTGGGCATGTCAAAGAGGAGAGATATGATGATACAAGTGCTTCATTTCAGATTTCTACAGCGCTATCATTGTTGGGAAGGATGGATCCATATTGGGAGTCCCAACTATTGGTGGAGTATTCCAAGAACCTCTTCACATGTAAGGTTCTTGATGGAAAAGTGATAGATGGGAGGTATAGAGTGGTTGATGGAGTCATCTATTTCCATGATCATATCTACCTGACTAGAGACTCCAAGCTCAAGAAGGAGATTCTACATGCAACATATGAGGTACTCTCTTCAGGACATGTGGACTTCATTGAGTCTTATCACACCATCATGGAGGGATTCTATTGGGAGGATCTCAAAGAAGATGTGCACCAACATATCCAGAGATATGTAGCTTGTTTGATGTATGAAGAGGAAAGAAACCACCTTGCAAGGTTGTTACAATCATTTCCCCTTCTTATGGAGAAATGGGAAGGTTCACCTATGGACCTTTCCACCAACTTGTCTACAATATATGGTAAAGATTGTGTTTTTATGCGTATTTATCAAATAACAATGTATGTGAATTCCTTTACCATGAATTTGTAGCACATTTCTCCACAAGAGAGCAAACCTATTTGTGGACTTCATGGTCCTTTTGGGACTACATTAAATGATGGGGATGACCACTTTATAGCGGAATTTGGGCAAGATATGTTTTTCTTGGATTATATTCAGCCAACACCTAATGTCCTCTACTATTTTCAAGATTTTGAGAAGCTTATAGCAGCAATCAAGTGGTTGTATTGCCTCTTATCACATCATGTTTTGTGACAAGAAGAAGAAGAACATCACTTGTCTTAGTTGAGGGAGTATTGTCACCATCGAATATGTTATATGAAACTTAGTCCATGTTCCTTTTGGAGCCTGTATGGTGATAACACTCTATTCACTATATGTAATAATTATTGGGCAAGAAAGCTTCCTAGAAACAAGGAGTGGGATCATGAGATTCCAAGTATCTTTTGGCTTCATGAGGACTATGTTATTATAGCCCAAGATCTGTAGCTCCAAGTTTATCATAAATGGAGAGAGAGACAATGTAAGTTGAATAATTTTATCTCTAATTTTCAGCCATGCAACCCTTATACATTACAAAAGCAGGGGAATGGTGATTATTTCTATGAGCTACCAAGGATGGCTCATTTTGTTTAGATGATAGCATCGATATTGGAGTTTCTCATTAGGATTCAGGCATCCAAAATTTACCATATCTCATGCCTTGAGAAGGCCAATGGAAAACATAGAGCTATTTGGTTTATTCACCAAAGGAAATTTTGCATTCTTTGGAGGAGACATATACATTGGAGATTTTGCAGTACCCTTGCAGTTTCTTGAGGACAGGCAACATTTTGGAGTTGAGGACTATAATATTTCTAAATTAGCTTGCAACTAATTGGAATATTAAAGTTTTTTTTTGTCACTTATATAGGTGAATAAGTGGGTAGGGAAACCCATAAATATCTTTATGAAGAATAAAACATGTAGACTGGGTCAAGTTTGACCAAATCAACAGTGTTGTCATGGAGGAGTGGACATTAATGGAGAGACAACATAGTTTTAGATGGAGACACATTGCATGGAAGTAGTGTCATTAATGGATGGGGATTAGGGCTTGGAAGCTCACATCTTATAAAAGGAAGAGGATGGAAGCCATATTCATTATGTTGATATATTTTTGTTTTGATATATGGTTTGTTTAGACATATAGCTTTCTTCAGCTGGTTAGCTAAGATTGCAGTGTTGTTTAGCACAGGGTGTTCCTGATTGGGAATTCCACCTCTTCCATTGAGAAGCTCTTGGAGTATTTTTCACTGTACTTCCACATTCAGGAATTTTTCCAAGCTTCAGTCTCATGTACAACATAGTTCTGTTTAGAGTTGGGTTGTGTTGCAGGGGTGTAGTAGTGGAGGAGAGAGATCTCCAATTTCTGAGCTAGTTTTCCATTAGAGGGATCATCCTTTCATCCGGGAGCTTGTGAGCAAGTACTAAGGGTTTCATTTCATATTATGGAAATAGGCCAAGTAGTAGTCATCAGCTACAGCATATTTTCCTTCAAGGACTGCATCATTTTGAAGAGAAGTTGTAGCAGTGGGTTTATTGTCCTATTTGGAGTGTTTTGGTTTCCTATGTGGGGATCAGCCCTTATTTTAGGAGATATTTTGGAGGAGGGTCAACCATCTTGTATAATAGATCAGCCATATCCCATCAGTGATTTAGTTGCAAAGATTATTTATCCCTAGGGCCAAATCTATTATATTTTGTGTAGTGTGTATTTCCGAAAACCTTTTCTGGGTTGTCCTAGAAATCTATTTTGGAGCATGGATCTCTAGCCTTAGAAATTTTGGAGAACTATATTAGAAGAAATATATTTTTATATCTTTCAGCTGCTATTCTCTCTTAGACAGCACAGTTTTCTGCATTCCTATATTTCATGTATTAAAAACATTTTAGATCTAGATGTATGCTTTCATGGGAGGCTTGTTTACCCAACTTGAGTGATATTTCCTCAAGATCTTGTACCTATTTTTCTATTGTATTCATAATGGAATGGATCTACTGTTGTCTCATGCTTTGATCTATTCATATTTCTGCATATTTCCAATTTTATGCACTCTATTCTTGCTTTCCCCATTCAGGAATATTACAGGACATGAGGAATTTTTGATGGGCATTATTAATTAATATTTTGTGGAGGGCCTTATTAAGAAAAGGGATTTGAAAATAAATTAATAAAGATAAATATCTCAAGCATAGATCCATTGTGGAATTGTTCATGTAGGGAGAGATTGTAAGGAAAAAAGTGGTATGCATATGGAAAAGCTTCTATAAGATTATACGTTCATTCTTGGATAACCTTCATTGGTCATATGGAAATGGAGACAAAATTTTGATTGGTATTGAAAAAATACAAGGGGTCAGTAATTTGATCCATTTTCCTGTAGGTGTAGTTGATATCGTATGCTCAAAAGGTTATTTTTTACTTGATCAATTCAGTAAGTGCACACAAGATCCATCGAACTCCATATTCACTTTGGAAAGATGTTATTGAGTTTGGAATTGTTGGATCAAAAGTAGACTCTTGGAACTGCTATATTCAATGATTACAATTGGATGGTCTGGTAAAGAGGACCTATGGTGATATTTTAGTTTGGGGTGGTGCTCTAAGGAATGTATCTATGGTCATTTCATATTTATATAGACATATCTCTAGTAATATCTATCCATAACCTAGGAATTGTTGGCATTCTACTATTTGGCATTGGGACATGCAATTAAAAATCATTATTTTATTTTGGCTTCCTTGGAACAATCATATCCTAATATGGGATAACTTATGCAAACATGGTTTTAATGGCTTGGGTTGGTGTTCATTATGGAGAGGGTCCCTTGAAAGTGTATTTCATATGTTTTAAATATGCCCCTTCTCTTTGGCAGTATGGAATTGTGTTTTGTCCTAATTTCGGCTCCCTACCCTATGGTCCTTTCCTCACTCAAATCATGCTATATTTGGTGCGCCAGTAGAAAATAGAAATTCAAGGTCGTACCTCTCTTTATATCAAGGGAGATCAGGCATGCCAAGAACTGATTGATATTATATCCTGGAAGATTAGGCGTGCCAAGAACTAATTGATATTTGAAGATATTATTTTGAACATAACAGGGTTTTTACGCATGTATATACATCGATGGATATAGGAAGAAGGTGTACAAAATAATATTGTATTCCTAGGCTTATGAATGATATTTTGTAGATATAGTTTTCGAAAGTTATTTTTGATGGGGCTACTCAATAGAGCAGTTGCGATTGCAAAGGTGAGGTGAGGAAAAATCCACAGGCACTGTATTTACGTTTTTGGTATGGTGGGATAGGCTCAAACACCAGATAATAACTCTTTGCCCTATGGGGGCTATTATATTTTGAAAAAAGGCTTCTCCCAAAGAGGATTGTTATAAATGGGGAATCATAAAGCATCATTTATATTTCTTCTGGTAAAACTTCTCTCTTGTTTTCCAATCTAAACAACTGGTTGTGTTGTATTAAGATGTTAAAAGAGTCCTTAGCATATATCTCCTTTACACATGTTTATATGGAATGGAACACTAGTGTAGATGCTATGTCAAAGAAAGGATTGCTACCCACCGCTAGTATCATTCATTTCTAGCTGAGAGTTGGGGATGTGACATTGGAGGAGGGCGAGATTGCGATATGATGAGTTTTTATCATATTTCTTGGTTTCACTTGCATAAATAGAATATAATTCCATACCAATTTATTTATGATTCTTTTTCATTTTGAACATAACACTTTCCACATAAGGTCTTGGATGGAGATGTGATATGTTTTTCATATCACTATGATTTTTGATACATGAAGTAACATCTCTTAGAGGTCATTGGACATTTTAAATATTTTACTTGACTTTTTGGTTATTTTTCTTGTCATATTATGAACATTAGGTTCTATATTTAGTGGATTTCCACTTATTAATAAAAATTTGAGATTTTTTTTTAATTAAAAAAATCCATTTGTGTCCTCGGTGTATAATTACAACTCATTTATGATATAATTGAATGCAATAATGGTAGCAGTCATTTTCCAATAATTCTAACTCGGATTAAAAAAACTTTTCAAACTATAATATATTAAAATTTATATATTTTTATAAATTACTTTTTTAATTAAAATATATAATTTTTAAAAACCAATTTTAACTTTTATCACTAAATAAGCAACTCGTTCCCAACCAACAATAAACACCAAAGTCAAATATAAAAAATATAAAACACTTTACCCTATGTTAGACGTGCATTTATAGGTGGCACCTATGTCTTCAACTACCTAGGTGCAGTGCAGGGCAGTACCCTATGAAGGATTGAGATTAGGAATCCTGATTTTAAATAGAAAAGAAGTTGCTATCAACAATAATTTGAGTTTAAACTCCCAATAAACATAAAACTCTAATTTAAAGAACTCCTAGGAATAACAAAAGGTACAACTTCTCTGTCACCTTTTTTTAATCCAACGATAGGGCAGGATGTTTCCCGAGGGGATTTGTGCTAAAGGTAGGTCGTTTCTAATTTATTTAATAAACATTAGTAATTCATTTAGGCCACTCGTTTACAGAGATGGAAAGAAGGGCTTGATTATAATTATATGGACCACAGAGAGGAAGATGATATTTATATGGTTCGTCAAAAGGGTAATTGTTTTCCACACCATGTAATCAAGTATTAGAGTGCAACAATATCAATATTTTACAGAGTAATTTTATGAACAAGAAAAAAAAAACAAATTTAGATCCGTTCATATTTACAAATATCACTAGCTTTATGTTTTTTTCACGGATATTATTAACTAGATTCACTCAACTATTAACCAACATATGGGATGCTTGTTTGAAGTATAATATTAAGTACATTGGGAGAGTAATAATATTAAGTGCATGGTATTGGTACAAATTTTACTTATATATAATATTTACTATAAATATATCCAAATAATCAAATATTTACTATAAAAAAACCTTATTAAATGTAATATTTACTGTAAATATATCTTATTACATTTTATTAAATGTAATGAAATAATATATTTTTTCAATTATTACAAAAAAAATAAAAATAAAATATGAATTTAGTTACATTTATCTTATTGAATGAAACAAAATAATAAATTATTTTCTATATATAAACGTATTTCATTAAATGTAATGAAATAATACATTTTCCCAATTGATACAGTAAAATAATATTTTTGAATTATAAAATCAAAAAATAATTAAATACATTTAAAATCATATAATTAACTATAAATATATTGAAATTAATGAATATACATTATATATAATATCTATAATAATTAATAAAGATAAAAAATGCATTATTCGAGCTTATAAGATATTTAGGGATAAGAGAAAAAGTGCTAAGTACCTTAAAATCTTAAAAGTGAATTTCTGAATTGAAGCTGCTATTATAGTCATTAGAATGGAATCTTGTTTATTTTTATACTAAACTGTTTATTTTTTAGTTTCATAGACACATCTGAAAAATATATAACTAAATATATATACTTTGACATCAATAAAACAATAAATATACTAAAATTATTATAACATAATAACGGTTATAACTAAATAATTTAGAACTTAGAATAGAGCCCAGCGTCTGAGTCCTGAATGAAAATGACATCATAACTATCAAATTCCCCTACCCAGCTTTACCTCCAATATGTGCGACCAAATTCCTCATTACCATCTTAGTGCCAAGTCTTCCTCTCACCCTGAATTTTTTATTATTTTACTACTGGTATCCCGTATTGAATGGCTATTGTAAGTTTCGGAAATTAAATAATATGGATAAAGTCAATGTTCTATTTTAAGATATTTGGACATTTATTTTCATAATATTTTCTATAATAAATAATTACTTTTAAAAACTTATTAAAATATTTTTATCTATAAAAGTAAATTTTAGATTTAAATTGTTTTCATTAATTTATTAAAAAGAAAATTATATTTTATTTAGATGGTAGATTTTATTTTGAAGACTCAATTTTTAGATTCCAAAATATTCTCAAAATAATATATATATATATATATATATATATTTTTTGTTTTCATAATGAGAGATGATGATAGATAATTGGATGGAGACTATTATCTATTTTGTTTGAGTATTTTTATAGTTTGAGTTGAGTGGGTCTAATGATTATAAATATGTGTTTCTTCTGAAAAAGTCACAAATTTAAAATCAGAAAAAATAAAATATGTATGCCTTAGTCTTATATACCAATTTGATGTATAGATTGACCTTGATCTTAAAATTACATAATAATAATAATAAATTATTAATTATAAAAAACATGATACCAAACATTTGTGATAAAAAATTCAATCAACCGATGTTTGATACAAATTTCAATCTACCTCTCAAATGGGTAGAAGTTAACCAATATAAGGACGTATATTGAACTTACTATTAGAGATGTTTGTGAGGAACAAAATGGAGAGGTCATAGAAAGTTTCAATACCTCTAGTTGAGGTTAAGTTGATGTTATGCCTGCACACGAAATAAATTTAGATTTGGAAATTAGATAAATTAAGTGAACCAAACTATTGAAATGAAATATGTCGACTCTGGAATCAAATCATGAAGAGTTTGTTACAAATAAAACAATTATGTATGTCGCTTTCCTACGTAGTTTGAAGATTTACCGAAAGAAATAGCATCTATGTGTAGCATTTCCATCTTTAATGTGCATATAAAATAGCTGGGGAAGTTGGGGAATTGAATCAAGGCTCTCATATTATTTATATACACTTAATATAACAAGTGTATATGTTCTATTAAATAAATTATCATTACTGACTTGGTTCATTTAACTATCATTATTAATTTGGTTTATCTTTATTTTATAACAATTTTAATATCTAAAATTTATTTATTTATATTAGTTAAATGATTTGGAAAATTAGTTATGTAATTTAAATAGTTACTAAAGAGCACTTATTAAATTATTATTCTTTAATTTAATAGTAGTCACATATCAAAGTTTATGATTTATACTTTTTGTTTTTTCAATCAAAGTGACTAATTAAAAAAAATGATGAACATCAGTAAAATCTTTTGAGGTATATGGTATTAATAAGCCATTGTTTTGTGAGTATGTAGTATTAGTAATACATGATATTGGCCCATGGTTTTATAATATTGTTACATGCTTTCTTACATGAAATACATGTAATAATATTCTTAAGTATGGAGATTCACCTCCACCTTACCATGGAGATTCATACCCACTTTACCATGGAAAAATAGCATACCTTACTAATACCACATGCACATAAATATATAACTCTTTTCATATGACATACCTTGATATGCCATTTCTTAATTTAATTAATTTAATTAAAAGGTGAAAAAATGCATAACTAACATTGAGATAAGTTTCAATCTTTGATCCATGACTATTACTAAAACTATCATAGAATATTCTATAGAAATTATATCCATACCATCCACCTAATACTTATTGATAATAAAAGAAAATTCTAGAACTATTCCAAAATAGACACATCTGATGAGGTTCTTACCTCTAAACTGACTTCGAGTCAGTAAAATAACTTCGGGTTAGTATGTGACGCTCTTGAGTCTATTAAGCTTTTACCCTCTAGGTTGAGTTAGGGTCAGCAGAGTGTGATGTCTTTGTGACTCACTCTCATTTGTTTTCCCTTAGAGTCGACAAAGCATGTTACAGTAGGATGACACAGGATTGCAAGATGATGATGATGACAATACATGATGGTACTAACGACTGGATGGTGCAGGTGGATAGATGGAGTTCGCCATAGTTGAGAGGGAGTGTTAATTTTGGGCAACTAGGTCCAAAATCCATGTTTCATTGCTCATATGATGATGATTATATTTTTGTTGGGTTCCTCTTTAGAAGAGGTGCAAGATTGATCTAAAGATCATCTTGTGTGGATGAGAAGAACATATATTTTGATTTTATTTTCCACATATGTGCAAGGTAAGCCAGATTTGTAATGTAGGCTCAGAAGCCCAACAAATGTGTCACACACCCTCATTAATGGATATAAATTGGATAGAGAGGATGCTGATTTGATCATCATCTCATCACACACATTCTTCATTATCCGATTGGTTCGTACAACCTAGAAGAGGCTTGTCTCTCTCCCACATGTGAATATGGATGTCGGAAATATGGATGATGCTGGAAATGGATGCTGAAAATCTGGATGCCAGAAATGGATGCCGAAAATGGATGATAGAAATATGGATGTAGGAAATGGATGCCAGAAATATCGATGCCAGAATATGGATGTCGGAAATTTGGATGCCGTAATTATGGACGATGCCAGAAATATATGCCAGAAATTTGGATGCTGTAAATGGATACAGGAAATATGGATGTCGAAAATCCTTTTCTTGACTTGAGTTGACTGTTCAGGGAGTTGTCTCATGAGGTGTGTGTGACACTAAAGGAAGATTGATATTGTTTGTGTTTGAATGAACCTCCAAGAGGTTGGAAGAGCTAGTTTGACCAGCTAAAGTCTTTTATGGCTAGGGCATCGTATTGACTATTGTAACAAACATTTATCTCTATATTTTGTGGACAAGAAGGATTGTAAATTCTAATTTATTATATTGGCTTGTCTTCATTCGATCTATTATTATGTTCCATCAAAATTTAATTTCAATGATTATGTGATTGCTAATCTGAATTGGGCCTCTAAGAAAGATTGAAGTAAACTGCTTTAAGCATAGAACATACCATGGTTATCTAAATTTAACAATTTCCAGTACCAATCCTCCCATATATGTGCATAAAAATATTTTTGCAACATTTGATCAACATACCAAAGGTATAGGTATGAAGTTTCTCTCTAATATGGGCTATGAAGGTGGAGGCTTAGGAAAAAATGGCCAAGGCATGGTGATTTTGATTACTTATGGAATTAGTACCCTTATACGTTTTGTGATTCTTTTGACCATTGGGTGGTTGTGTGTGAGAAATGCATGATAATGGTTAAACGAATGAGCCAAAATTTCGGCCTCAAATGTAATGACTTTCTTTTGCATGAGAGAACTTCTACGTCTGCAAATAAGAAGAATTTTTTTTGTGCTCATTGCAAAGTGCATGGAAATAACACTGAACGATGTTGGAAATTTCATCCAAAGCTTTGTTTAAGGAAAGGTAAAGAGATTATGCAACAAAATTGAAGGGAAAAAATAGGTGGACAACAGGAGTCGTAGCAATCCTAAGCAACCTTCAATACAATATACTGCAAGAAGAGAACCCACAAGACTAGGAGAGGCAGGATTAGGTAGACTTATATTAAAGTTTTTTTGTAAATTGTGTAAATACATGTTGTCATTACATGTTTAATTACTTCTGTAAAGTGAACATTTACTGTCACTGTGTTCAACGAGTAGATGTTTTCATTAATGTATGTATTGCCTTGTTATAGTCCACATGTTCAAGGACTTTTGTGAATGTACAAATTCCCGTTCAAGTTGACAACAAGTTTGTCATATGTTCACCTATACAAGTATTCGATTTGAAACTTGTGTGAATAAAGTCTTGTTGTTAGGATCATTATATTTTCAAGATAAGGCCAAACATATCATGAAACATTTTTGCAGCAGTCTACAACTTATGTACAAATTGAACTTGAATATGTTAAAGTAAACTTATGTTGTTTATGATTTCCGAGATGGAGTCAAGTTTGTCTTCAACAATTTACCTGCATAGATGAAGTGTTTTAAAGCCATGCAAAGATGAGTGTAAAGAGAATGTTCAAAGTCTACTCAATAGTATTTGTATTCCTGCAACAACGATAAGAATTTTGGCTCAACCCTTGACAAGAAAATAGGTCTTCACAAGGATGATAAGTGAAGTACCTTGATTAGGGCTTGAAGGGCACCAATTGAAAATTTTGTAAATTTTATTGATTTTTGTCGGTATTTTGAGTTTCAACCTCTTTATATTGAGTAGGGAAATAAAATTTTGGAGTTCAAAAGTTCCTAGTTAGGAGGAATGATCAGGCGTTCAGTTTTAGGTTAAAACATAAACATTCTCAAAATGGCACAAAACATAAACAATCATGTAGTGCTCATCATTATGAATCCGACACACTTTTTTTCGCGCAAAATGAACTCCATATGCTACTAGAAATGAGTTCTTTTCATTTTCACAAACATGCAAAATTTTAAGAAAAAAAGGATAGACAGGATTCCCAATCAACAGTCTATATTACAGACGTGGTATTCTAACTGGAAAGGGTCAATGACTAGTCAATTTTTCACTGGCGAATTATGGATGGCCAAATGACAGCATTTGATTGGTTCAAATTTCATGATGTGTGGCAATTTGTGATTGGTTTCGTGTGGGCCAATAGGAAGAGCAAATGTGGTGCAGACTTTGGTCACCACGTCCCCCCCCCATGGTGCATTGTAAAAACCACATTGTAAAATTTAGTTTGAAGTCTGGCTGGAGCTGCTCGGGTTCGACCCAGCGAGTTCCCACATAACACGTGTGCCCTTTACCATTTTTCCATACAACAAGGTCTTAACAACTATAAGGTTCCACATTTATTTAATGTGTATAATTTTCAACGACGAGGGGAGAGGGGGCCAACCCCCAATTTATGTGACTAAACCTCATAACCACCTCGGAGATAAAACTTTAAGCGTAGCTATTTAAAACTGATCTACCTTTAATTAACCGTTAAACCTCATCATTAACACTAAACCAGTTTTAACCCCATAAGCCTGGTTTAGGCGCTAAATTCACTTAATTAGTGTGAATGCACTTAATTAAAACTAAACGAGGTTATTTTGGTGGTCCACTAAATTGGGCCTAACTACCATTTTAACTCCAGCTAACTAGATTTAGCTCCAGTTAGCTAAATTTAGGCTAGAAATTGTGGGAAAACTTGAGATGGTCATAGCTTTTGGATTTCTTGACCAAATCAAGTGCAAAGGATGTTAGATAGCAATTTTTTGGCATTTTGGACTCATTGGAATAGGTCTTAGGATCCATTTAGCACATCTACATAGTCTTTTTGTAGGTTGAAGATCAACAATGTATATATCAATCAGGATATGGAGCATAATGTTTTGAGCTTTTATCCAAATTGAGCTCAAAAAGAGGTTGCATAGAGATTTTTGGATGGTATGAATCCAATGGTGGCATATTTTCTTCTGTTTTGAGCACATCTATATGGCATTTTTCAGGTTTGAGGCTAAGAGGTGTATGGATCAAGAAGGGTTTAGTTGTAGTTCCTGAGGGTGGTCAGCATGAAGAAGACCTTGTAGGATTTTCCTCACCTTCAAAATTCATATGCAGCAGCTGTAACCAACATATTTCAATGCAAGTTTAACTTCCTTCATTATGAATTTTTCATTATGTGCTTCAATGTGGAATTAAAGGATGCACATGATGTGTCTTACTCAGTTCAGTGGAAGTATGCCATCTTTGTAGGAAATATTTTGAGTTGTTTTTGTTGTGAGAGTTCTCTATAGGAGGAAATTTCCATATAGGGGTAATATCCATATTTTATTTGCAGCAAATATTTAATATACTTCATTAATACTAAATTATATGAGTGGTCTAGTCATGTTGACACGCCCGTAGATGTGCCTGAGGAGGGGTGAAATCCATCAACAAAGCTTTTTGTCTTGCTCTTTTTTATGCCTACATGGATTATGTGATTCCAATTAATTGAAGTTCAGTTGCACATAAGGAATAATTCATGTTGAAGAGACATTAACCGAACTTGCTCTTTTTGGAGACCCAATTTTATGCATTGCAAAGTGTCGACAAGATGCTAAGTTTAGTTATGTGATTTTGAGGAAGAGGAAAGAGAACACCTCCTTGAAATACAGACTAGTTTGAGTCACTCTCTCTTCTTCTCTGTAATCTTCATTTTTTTATGGGTATTATCAATTCAGTTTGAATTATGATTTAGTTCAGTACTGCCCTAAGTCAGTTGTCTCATATATTTCAGTCACAAATGGAATATTGTATACCTGTATACTTTATTTCTTTTCCTTGATATCTTTTCTGCATGAACGTAATATTAATACTTAGCCCAAGATAAGAGGAATATTCAATTTTTTTTCATTTTATGTTGATTGAATAAATGAATCAATGAGGACATCTAAAACTCCCCAAAACAATGAATAAATCCATGCCTATGTGAACATAAACAAATCTGGGCCATTTAAAATAAACACTTGCAAGTGTGAATGGGTTTGAACTATGATACTAGGTCAACCTTGACCAATTCCACAACCAGTCTAGATTCAATTTACCTCATGGATACATAGCGCAGTTCTAGATGGAGGCTCCAAATGTGAAAGGAGCTAACCCATTGAAGTGGTTTAGGGTTTGACAAATCTCTCATCTTATAAAAGGAAGAGGAGAGCAGCATGAGAGGGTTGTTTATGATTATCATTTTATAAATATATTGTATATTTAGATATTTCTGATTCTCTCGTTATTTAGCTGAGAATAATTTTGTTTAGCATTGGGTTTTCATGGTCGGGAATCCCACCTCCTTCCTAGAGCAAGTCTTGGAGGAGCCTTGCTTGTCTTTTCCACTATCTGGAATTTAGCCAAGCTTCATATTACACCTACAACACGGGTGTTATTTAGGATTTGGTTGTCCTTGTGAGCTGCAGCAAGTGGAGGATAGATCTCTTCAGATCTATGCAGCTCTAGCACCCCTTCTCACTTGGAAAGTCATCTATCTCTTTGAAAAGAGTGTTCTAGACATTAGGAGATTTAGATCCAAATTTTCTCATTAGGCCAAAGTATACCCAGAGTCTACAGTGCAGTCCCTTTTGTAGTACTACGTTATTTGCAGTAACAGAGTTGTAGGGTGTTTTGGCATCAAATTGGAGGAGAGATATCTAGTGATCAGATCCTTCCTTTCACTATGGTGATCCATGGATTGGCCATCAAATCCATGTTTGTTTCAGATCTGATCTGCTATACATTATATGATTCAGAATTTTCTGAATATTACTGCATATCTGTAACTTAGATCTCAGATCTACTCTTGTAATTTCATGATTTGCTGAGATCCCCAAGGGGAATGTATTGATGAGCCTTTCTTGCACACAGATATGAATTAGATATATCTTTTCATGTACAGATCTGCTCTAGATCTGAGTTGTAACATACTTTTTCTTCCACCAATGAAAATAACCATGTCAAGCTTATTCTGTCATTTCTCATGGTTGTAGCCCCTCATTTCTGAGGGTTTCTTCTTGTAAATCCTTCTCCTTTCTATTCTACATTGTATAAGCTGATGTATAAAGTTATTTTTCTGATGTATAGCCGTAACATGAGTTTTTGTACTGATCTCCTGCAATTATTGGGCTAAACTGCGTTATTTTCTAGCAGTTTGTTTTTGTATTGTTGTAGTCCCCTTCTTTGGGCATTTTCTAGCTGCACTAGGTGTGGGGAGACCTGTTTAACCCACCTAGGAGGATTTTTTTTTGATCCCCTATTGGATTTATGACTTAGATACTCATATCTAAGGGATCCAAGGGCCGATTTCATGATCTATAGTATACATTCCTGAAAAATTCATTTTTTAGGCATGCCTTGCTAGCAGTCCAGATTTTGGGATATTAGAGTTGTACCAGAACATGATCTCTGGCTCAGCCTGTGAGATCCATCTATCAGAAGAATAAAAATAAGGATCAGATAAAAAAACTATGGAGAGGATGTGATTAATCTCATGAGTTTTCAGATCCAAGAAGAACGTCTCCAAGGAGGTTGAGCAAACAAAGGAGAAGAGATGCCAAGAAAATCCTAGAGGGTTTCAAGAAGAGGAAGGACCATGCACTTCCTATTCTCATGAAGTAGAAGACCTGAAACATGGAAGACACTTGGAATATCAGATTCTAAGTGAATACCTTGTTGAGTACAAGACTCAACCTAGCGCCTTCAAGGAGACTCTAGCCTTCCCACAGTTCATTCAACTGGAGGAAGAAAGGAGACCTTGCAGCAGAGGAAGGATGAAAGGAAATAGGTTTCTATTGTCTACTTTTGATGGATCATATTCAGCAAGGACTTGGACAAGAAGAGTTGCAGCATTCTTCCTACTACATCCAGTGGTAGAAAGAGAAGCATTGGAGATTGCAACACTGCACATGAAGGGCAAAGCAAGCACTTAGTGGTTCAACCACATAATTCATGCAAGAGTGTCTACTCTTGTAGATTTTACTCAAAGTGTGATCGAGAGATTTGATGAAGAACATTCAGCGAGGGATGAGCCCTAACCATCTCTTGAGGAGACTTATATCAGCGCTGTCACAAACATGGAGGAGCAGCCTTCAACATCAGCAGTTGAGGGAGCCAATATAGTGAAAGAAATGACTCTTGCAGCCATGTAAGGTGTCCCCAAAGTTCAGAAAGGTATGATTGCATTTTCACTTTCTACTATTGCAGCAAACCTTTCAGAAGATTGTGGAAATATGTTTTTGTATGACCCAGGATCATCACTTACTGCTAATATAGAGCAGCAAGGTTGCACTGCGTTGTCCAAGAGTAGCACTGAAGAGATAAGGACCCATTCCTCATGGGAACATTTAGATGCCAACTTCATTCAGGAAGCCATGGGGGAAGAGATGTCAAAGGGTACATCTTGAGATGAGAAACTCCTTCTCCTCTCTAGATGACACTCCCTCAATGAGCATGCCACAACTAAAGAGAGACTTCTACTTGCAGTAGATCCAAGGCCTCTTTTGTTTTGGGAGGCCATGCATGAGGAAGAGGTCTCATCAGGACATCCCATTGGAGGTGCACTTCAACATTTCATGAGGTGCAAAGTTCTTCGAAGGTTAGAGGAGCATGGTGTCCTACCTTGGGAGGATACCAAAAATTTGCAGAATGAGATCCATCGCCCACATTGGGATGAGTGGATGGAAGTATGGATCAAGAGGGTTCCAAACCCCTTGCATATCTATGATACAAGCCAGCAAGAGGCATGGCCGTGCTGGCTGTTTTTGGGTGAGTTTGGTCACTACCCAGAAATTTCTATTTCTTTAACTCATGCCTTGAGTCTCAATGATAGGATGCATAAGAAGAAGACATGGTTGTTGTGGCTATTAAGAAGGGAGTTTGGACATCTTATGTCAAATCTTATGTCTGGATGTATTTACCTTTGTTGGAGATATGTCTCATGTGCTCACATGTATTTATGTTTGAGATATATTTCATGTATGTACTTTGTTTCGGGAAGGAGGATAACTTCGCCATGATGTATGATGGATTTGGTTTGTACTTTGTTGATGATACAACTCACATTTCCATCAATGTATTATTGCTCCATGATATGCATTTTGATAATGCAAGGAGGCAACAAGATTCCTTATTGCTATGGCTATTATTGAGAGAGTATTGGCTAAAATCTCTCCCTACTCATCATGATGTTTTAGAAGGGATGTATGGCACATTGTCTTGTTATTTTGATAATTTAAATCTGATATATATTGTTTTTTACTACCCCATAGTAGATAAGAAGTCATGCACAACTAGTACCTTATTAGAGGACAACTTGCCACATGACATTCTCAAGCAGCAGTTGGGGAAACTGCACTGTGTCCCTTGGATAGACCATTTTTATCATGGAACCATCAGCGTTTTTCTGATTTGGATGCCAAATGGTGATGAGGTGCCATTCCTTTTGGATGGGATGGTTTGTGCCAGCATGATTCATGACATGGGAGATATGTTCTTTAGAGATCTATTTTTCATTTTGCCTCTTGAAGGCAACATCATTGTAGCCTAGGATCAGAAAACACTCCACACTTATCTTAAGTGGAGAGGAGGATAGCATGGGTAGACACCTATGTCTACCATGTTCAGTTTTTCAGCCCACCTTCTTTGCAGGAACCGAAGGTCGAGGAGAATTTTCTAGAGTTACCATGTTGGGAGGTGACTCATTTTGTATGGATGATTTCTTGGGAAGAGATGCTTTCCCAATCCATCTCATTTCTATCCTTTTCGTTGCTCGAGGACAAGCAACATTTGGGACGGGAGGACTGTAATTTTCCTATTTAGCCCAAGCTAAGAGGAATATTCAATTTTGTTTCATTTTATGTTGATTAAATAAATGCATCAAGGAGGACATGTAAAACTCCTAAAAACAATGAATAAATGCATGCCTATGTGAACAGAGACAAATTTGGGCCATTTAAAATAAACACTTGCAGGTGTGAATGGGTTTGAACTATGATACTGGGTTAACCTTGACAAAATCCACAATGCAGTCTAGATTGAATATACCTCATGGATACGCAACGTAGTTCTAGATGGAGGCTCCAAGTGTGAAAGGAGCTAACTCATTTAAATGGTTTAGGGTTTGACAAGGCTTTTATCTTATAAAAGGAAGAGGAGATAAACATGAGAGGGTTTTTGATGATTATCATTTTCTAACGATATTTTCTATTTAGACATTTCTAATTCTCTGGCTGTTTAGCTAAGAATAATGTTGTTTAGCACTGGGTGTTCCTGGTCGGGAATCCCACCTCCTTCCTAGAACAGCTCTTAGAGGAGTCTTATTTGTCTTGTCCACTATCTGGCATTTGGCCAAGCTTCATATTACACCTAAATTCTAGTCCTATTTAGGATTGGGTTGTCCTTGTGATTTGTAGCAACTGGAGGATAGATCTCTTCAGACCTATGCAACTCTAGCACACCTTCTCACTGGGAAAGTCATCTATCCCTTTGACAAGAGTGTTCTAGACCCTGGAAGCTTTAGATCCATATCTTGGCATCAGGCCAAAGTATACTCAGAGTCTAAAATGCAGTCCCTTTTGAAATACTGCATTATTTGCAGTAGCAGAGTTGCAAGGTGTTTTGGCATCAGCTTGGAGGAGAGATCTCTAGTGATTGGATCCTTCCTTTCACTGTGGTGATCCATGGATTGGCCATCCAATCCATGTTTGTTTCAGATCTGATCTCCTATACATTATATGCTTCATATTTTTCTGAATATTACTACAAATATTTAACTTAGATCTCAGATCTACTCTTGTACTTTCATGATTTGCTGAGATCCCCAAGGGGAATGTATTGATGAGCCTTTATTGTACACATATATGAATTAGATCTATATTTTCATGTACATATATGGTCTAGATCTGAGTTTTAACATACTTCTACTTCAGCCAATAAAAATAACACTTTCAAGCTTATTCTGTCATTTCTCATGGTTGTAGTACCTGATTTCTGAGGGTTTCTTCTTGTAAATCCTTCTCCTTTCTGTTCTAAATTGTATAAGCTGTTGTATAAAGTTATTTTGCTGATGTATAGATGTAACATCAGTTTCCATACTGATATCCTACAATTATTGGGCTGAACTACGTTATTTTCCAGCAGTTTGTTTTTGTGTTGTTGCAGTCCTCTTCTTTGGGCATTTTCTAGCTGCACTAGGTGTAGGGAGACCTGTTTAACCCACCTAGGTGGATTTTTTTTCTGATCCCCTCTTGGATTTAGGACTTAGATACTCATATATAAGGGATCTAAGGGCTGATTTCAAGAGCTGTAGCAACCATTCCTAAAAAATGCATTTCTCAGGCATCCCTTACTAGCAGTCCCGATTTTGGGATATTACAATGAAGGTTTCTACAACTCTGTTATATGTAAAAGAAGATGATATTTTGTTTCCTCTATATACTAAAATTTTAATTCATTATCCAAATTATGTATCTTATAACCCTTTTTAAATGCTTTTCAATTTTACATGAACAACTATAACGGATATGTCAAAGGAAATTTGATGATAACTAGTGTCTGTCATATTTAAGTGCTTCATTCCAAAAAAATCATTAAAAAATCTAACATGCATTGTCTATGTATTCCATATAGTTTAGATATTTATTTTTCATAAGTTGAGGGAGCCCCCTCCAGTTGGAGAAGATGAGTCTCTCAACCCAAAGAGATTTTCGCTTACCTCTGGGACTTCTCTCCTCGGCCTAGAAAAATTTACTGAGTGCTTACAAAACCAATTTTTCTCTACAAAAGAAAGAGACGCCATTTGAGAGATAACTAAGAATGAAGCGTTCAAATATTCTTGCAAATTATAATGTTTAAACGTCTTACTCACATTTTTCTAATTATAATTACTTTACCTTTATATTAGATAAGAGGGAAAACTAATGAAATATGCATCCTATCAGACATTACTTTTCTATTTAGAGAATATTTTGTTTTTATTTTAAGAGGGAGGGACATACTTGCATTAAAATTTTTGTTTCATATTCCCATGTCTTCACTTCCAAAAACGCAATTGCATTAAACTCTATATCAATCATGTTCAATTGCCATGAACTTTCTAGGAGACAATTTGTTGTGAAAAACAAGTTTATTGGAATTGACATCTCATTGAGTTGAAACTAAGTTTATCCATATCAATTTGAACCAAAAAATGCCCACAAAATCAATGTTATAAAGCTTTATTACAAAAAATGAGGTAATACGCTAAAAAAAACAACATTTTAACACAACATTTTCACTTTCATTTCTATTTTTTTTATGAAGGCTTTAATAGATCATCTCAAATCATGTCAATAGTTCATACTCCAATTAGCTTTATTTAAACTAAACTGAAGGTAATAGCTACTATGTAGCACTTGTCAGAAGAAAAAATCCTTATTGTTTGAAAAATAAAAAGTAAAAGATAACAAATTGAAAAGAAAAACAAGGGAAAAACTAAAAATTATTTTAGTTGTTTTTTCCCTACTTAAAATTCTTAATCTTGTGAAGATGTTTTAACAAAATTATATAAATTAAGATATATAATATAAATAATAATATTATTAAATATACTTATTATAAACAGAGTATATGATATATATTTATATATTAATGTATATAATATAAATAATAATCATATTTATGCCATAACACATTCCTCTTTGAAAACAACTCCCATGAGGTGCCACTCTACACATTTTTCCACCGTTAAATTGATTGTTAGATGATTCAAATATTTTTGGCCGTTCGATCCACCACCGGATACCAACTTAAACCTTAAAAAAAATCCTTGATTTACGCATCCATTCAGAACAATTTTTGGTGACACAAGTGTTGGTAGTGCCATTTTTCATGATATGGAGAGAACTTCCATAAATGAAGTTCAAATCTGCACAAATCGGTAGCATTTAACTTGCACAACTAAGCAAATTTTTCACCCATAGTGGCTCATCAGCGGCTAAGAAGATGTTGCCAACAACTTTGCTCATGGCCATTATACCAGTAAGTCAATTCCCTGTGTTTCAGGTAAGTTCAGGTTTAGTAATTTGGAGTTTAGTTTCATTTAAAGTTCATTGTAATGGCTTCTAAGGGTTTTTGTGTTGAACTGTGAATAAGCTAGAAAGCATCTATAAAAATAAATATTGATCATGCCTTCACTTTCGATGATATTACCATTCTTTGGACAATAAGCAACAAAGCTAGTCATCAATATCTGATATATAGGTTCATCTATATCTTTTTCCTCACTTTATCTTCATAAAATATTAACCGAGACAACGATTCATGATTGGGTAAATGAATATCATACTCAGGGAAAGCTCCACATCGAAATACAACCTAGAAATAGTTTTTTCATAAACTTAGGCCACTTACTTGATTGGAAGAGGAAGGATGTGAATAACCAACGGGAGAGGGCCACTCAGTGTCATTGACTTGGATGACCTATTCACGGAGAGTTAGCAACTATTTTAGCACTTCCTGAATATCCTCAACTTAATAGGTTTAGTAATTATGCATTCATTCATTCTCTATCTACCTCTCTACTACTTGAATTTACCTACATTCTGCCAATTTGGTCTCATTCTTTGTCTGGATATTGGTATCTCCCATCTAGCCCTCACTTTTGGTCAGTCTCAGCTTTGGTAATATTATCTATATTTTCTAAATGAACCATATCTTCCAGATTATTCATATTTTCCATATAAATGACTTTTCTTGGTTAAAAAGCTAAATGATTACTATGGCTTATATTTGGTCAAGGGTGTCGGTTGCTGGATAAATGGTCATATACAAAATGCACTTAACACTGGAGAAATTCCCACTTCTCTTGGGGAGCTCTAAGTTAACTCACACATATTGAAAGAAGAAAATCTAGCATCTTTCGATAGGTGACCTTTGGTTTTACATATTTTTCATCATACAACTTCTACCCTTACCTGCTATGATGTGTATCCTTGGGGGAAGTTAAATTTACCAATTTTATGCTCCCCTATAGATAGGGACCAGTCCTTTAGGGATCAAATTGTTTTTTATCTCAATTACTTCCCCCCAAATCAATGCAGGGCCTCAAAATTTCACTTTGAGAAACCAGAACTCCATTATCCTAGTTGATCCAGAAACCTTTGAGATATTACGAGAAAACCCACCTCGTATGTAGATTGCAAGTTTTCCACTTCCAATAAATTTCCACAACTTGAATATTTCAACAAAAAATTCCACGCAGTGCCTCAATAACACAATCCTTAAAGAGAGAACTCAAAAAACCTTGTCAGGAAACAGGGAAAATTCCATCAGATAATATAGGAATGAACTTTAGTCTGTTTTCCTGAGCCTATTCCCTCAGTAGGCACATGGAAGGAGGGAGCATGGAAATACTATGAAACCCTTATTTTGATCGATCAATGGGAATGATTGAAAATTTGAATTCTGGTTGGTATCCAAAATGAAATTCATTCCGGCTTCTTGATCAATAAATAAAAAAACATTTTTTTATTAATCCAAATACCTAAGTATGCATATTTTCTTATTCGAATGATATAAAGCATTGGAACAATCCTTATTCGAATGAGATCCAAGGATAAAGCATTCGAATGGAACCAACCAAACAATTTGATGACTAGATTTCCTATTCGGTATGTATCTCCTCTAGATTTCTTTGTATAAATAAAGCGATAAGCACATTTCCTTCCATTCTATTTCTAGAGTCTCCTTGATCATCATCAAGAGAATCTGCCATACCTTATTAACCCATTTATCACTTTTAAGGCAATATCAAACTAGAACTATTAGAGAAACCTCTAGTCTCTGCAAACTCAACAAAACACTTACAGGGGATCAGACACCGTTCAAGGGAACTAATTCCATGCAGGGATCAGAAAGAAAAATTTGACCAAAAAAAAGAGGAGATTTGTTTCTCTTCTTTCTTGTTGATCCCACTAGAGAATGGGGATAAATCAGATCCAATTGAGAAGAGAATAGCCCATAAATATGGGAAGGTAGAAGAGACGTTCCTATCTTCCTGCATCACTAATACTAATCTAATGAACAGATTGCTCAATATTTTCCTTGGACATCCCAGACCTATACAATGCAAAAATATCCATGCCCATAAAACACCCCCATCGTATTACGTTGTGCAAAGAACTATCCATATCAATATCTAAATGGCTACGCCACATCTATTCAATAAATGGGGAGCCAGAGGTGCAAACCAAGTTCTTATCTGGTTCAAGCAGTTCAAGGCCAAGATGGGGTCAGTGCAAGTGGTTCATAGCAATGGTTCTCTAAAGTGGTCCATAGGTATCTAGTTGTATTGATGGGTCATGTGCTAGTCGTAAATCATGGTGACCATCCCTACTAGAGTATAGGGAATCAATCATATCTCTCTTTCAAGAAGAAGTTCAGACTCAATTGAATGAATTGGTTAACATTCACCAAATCATAATATTATTAGGACCTTCTCGAAAGGAGAAGTGCACCAAATTCTTAGCACCAGTAGTCCACCATCTTTCAAGAGCCTTCTTTAGTAGTCATCTCTAAAAGGTCAGGGCTATTAGTAATACAAATATAAACAGTCTATTTACAAATAACTTGGCGTTCCTTTGAAACCTTCTATGTATTCTTCCTAAGATCTTTCTAAGGATCATAGCAATGACCTATTTGCTACAGTTCATGATCATAACTAGCAAATTACAACATTTTGAGAATCTGAGAATGAAGGTTTTTGTTATTGACTTCCCTAGGAAATTCAATTTGTCATGGTCAATAGTTATTGAAGAGGGTTGCTATTGGTTATCTTATATTTCACAAATATTTTGCTATAAAAAAACATCATAGGATAATTAGAATGAAACTACCTACAATTTGAACAGCATCTCAGAACCAAGTTCGATAATACAAAAATACAAGCCTATCTTTATCTCTTACCAGTATAAGTTGCAACTCCTTGCATCTACATTATGTCTATGTAGGATGTCAAACATCCACCCAATCCAAGTTGAAGTGTGCTTCTACAACTTAACCTTTGAGCTCCATTAGGGAAAAGCTCTTGACTTGCATCCATTGCTGACTAATCTGTTCATTGCACATCACATGCTTTAGATATTTCAATCCTCCAACTGACTTAAGAAACTTCCTCAAGTGAGAATACTCTCTCATGTCAAGCTCCTAGAGTTTCTTTAGTTGGCCTAGTTTTTGTTGCTTACATTAAGCAGGTACTAATATTAAATAACATCATTCTATTTATTGGGATAATTGATTCATTAAAAATAAACACACATGCTTATGACTAATTTCATTTTTGGTGTGTGTATTTATGGGTAGCAAGATCAGAATATGACAATTTTTTCTCTTCAATTGTTTACCGGAAATGATTTTAGTCCATTGTATAGTTCATATTTAGAATTAACCGCATACAACTAGATTCTAAAATTTATGTTCATTTATATTCTATCATAATTTATGTTGTGGCCTTCTCTATGTGTTATTACTTTGGCGATATTTATAAATTTCATTGTCGGTGCATGTAGTTGCGGGTAACAAGAGAAAAATATATGAATACGGCTCTTCAATTGTTTACCAGAAATTATTTTAGTCCATTCCATAGTTTAGATTTAGATTTAACTACATACAACTAGATTATACATACAAGTAGATTCTAAAATTCATGTTCGTTTGGATTCTATCATAATTTATGTTGAGGCCTTGCCTATGTTTTATTACTTTGGGATAATTATAAAAAAAAAAAATTGAATGAATGTTACAATGTTTTTTCAATCTCTTAAAATTTGCATGGTTATTTGAATATAATTACAATGCCTCATGGTAATGGTTACTTGGTTTGATAACAATCACACAAAATGTTGTATTAGTAACACACACACACACATAGACACACACACATATATAATCATATTGATAATTATTATTATCTATTATCTTAAAGAAGTTATAAATCATGGAAATAGCATATTGTATATTATTCCACTTTTTGGGAATAGAGTCAACCTTTTGAGGGATTAATTTTTTTTTTTTTTTTTTTTTTATAGGCCCTTGAGTGGTCAAATAGATAGTCAATTCTAGCAAAATATCATGGCAAATAAAGGAAAACTAGTGGTTTCTACGATAAGATTTCACCATGATACCTTTGAATATTGAATCGAATTAAAACTGTTATGTGGGCTAAGAGAATTATTTAATCAATTCTCAACAAAAGATACACTTCTATAATATAAAAAAATGTAATGTATCTATGTTAGTGACTAGCTTTATTTATATATCTATTTGGTAGTTATTCTTTAAACTAGTTCATCCAATGGTAAATTTTTAATTTGTCATTTTAGAAAAAAGTTTTGAATAAACCTCCTTTGTCATGAAAACAAGTTAAGCAAGGACAAGGAAATGAAAATCAAATCACCTTAAGAGCAAGTGGTAAAAAATTGTAACCTTTTGATCAAGTGAGACAGTTCAATATTGAAAAAGAGCATCATTTTTATCAATATTTTCTATTGAAACTTGGGACAACATCTTTTAATATTGAGAGACAATCTATGTTCGAAAGCTTATAGAATTTGTAAATTTGGCATAATGTAGGTGATTTCTCATTTATCTTCTAGTTTTGAATGAAATTTTGTTTACTAATTTTTATATTCAGTGGTCTTCTATATGTCGTGATTCTTCTCGAAATTATTGCTTCCGACGTTTCCTTTACAACATATTGTGCAATTACAAGTATATATATATATTATACATACAGTGTATGTTATATGCTTATTTTACTTTTTACAAATATCACAATATTAATAATTTACATATAAGATAATATAAGATGGTATGAATATATTATGTTATAGTGATGTGAGTATGTAATTTTCAACTGATAACTACGCATGATTTTCTTTTAGGATAGAATGTCGATATATTTAGTCACGTTAAATTAAATTAAATTTTATTAAATAATTTATTATATATTTTTTAATTATATATTGACTATTTTTTTAAGAAATTTTAACAACACTTTGTTAAATTTAAAAATAAAAGAATATATATATATATATATATATATATTTAATTTAATTTTAGTATTATCCAATTATTATTTTTATTAATTCATAATATCAAAAAAAAATGCTTCATCAAATTTTCTATCTTTCTTCGTTAAAAAATAAATAAAAATCAAATGGTGGTGTACACTACCCACCACAAAAACAACTAGGTAAGAGAAATAAATTTTGTACATATTTATTTTAATGATAAAAAAATTATAAAAATAAGTGAGATAAATGAATATTGCAAAATATTAATAGAAAGAAAGTTAACTAATCAATATTTTTATATGAGAATTAATCAATTATTTATATTAATAAAAAAATTATAATTATTTTTGCTAATATAAAAGTTATTAGGTCTAGTGGTTTGGTGAACCATTTGTTCCTTTTCATTCCATATGTATTTCTTTCATTTAAAAGATTTCAAATATGTATAATATATTAGATTTTTGGTTAATCTCTATTTGCAATATTACATACAAAATTATCTCGATGATCACACTCTCACTTTACATACTACCCCTTAGCAATTCGGTTCTCTTGCTATGGGATATATCCATGATGCGATTGCAATAGTACAAAAATGTTTACACTGCATTTATACTACAAAGAAAAAAGAACCGGTTATGAAACCAGAGCTCAATAAGGCATAGGTTTGCTGTTATTGGTCCTTAAGAATTATTCTCGTAAAGATTGGACTCTTAATGGGGAATTTTAGTTGGATTATGACATAAGCAACTTCTAATAGTTTCTTTGTTTTATAAATGGGTCGCCATAAAATTTCTTCTGGGAAGAAAGAGGATTGTGCCAAGGATTCTCTTTGTCTCCATTATTAATTATTCTCACCATGGATGGTTTGAGTAAAAATATTCGGGAGGCTCATATGATGGGAACCTATTATGGACTATAGGTAACTTGTAGAGTCTCTTCCACTCAATTTTTTTTTGTTGATGGCATTCTCACTTTTGTATAGGTTATCTGGGATCAATGGGATCATTTTCATTCCAAATTCAACATATTTGGAGTTTCATCCAGTTTATGTTTATCTGGTAGCATATAATTATTGATACATTCTACATGTGATATGGAGGGGATATATAGTATCGCTAATTTATTTGGGGTTGAAGTTTCTGATATTGAGGATGGATTGATATTTTTGGGTTTTAGATTAAAAAAATGCAACTATAGGTACGTGAATTATTACCGGTTACTAGAGAAGTTCAAAAAAATACTATCTTTATGGATGCATCGCTCACTTACTCTCGGGGTAAATTTAGTCTCATTCAATCATTATTACAATAGATATCGGTGTAGTGGATCCAAATATTCTTAGTCCCAGTGAATATATCTTAGAAGATCAAGGATATTATGGTACATTTCCTTTGGCCAGAGGCCAGGGGAGAACACAAATTTCACTTGGTCTATTTTTATGCCATCACTAAGCAACAAGAGTTGGGCAGGTGGGGAGTACTGAACATGAGGAATTTTGGATGGGCATTATTAATTAATATTTTGTGGAGGGCCTTATTTGGAAATTGGATTTGATAGGACATTGATAAAGGTAAATATCTAAAGTACAAATCCATCATGGAATGGTTCAGGAAGGGTTAGATTCAAAGGAAAAGTGGCATTCCTATGGAAAAGCTTCTATAATATCGTAGGGTGGTTCTTGGATAACCTTCATTGGTCATATGGAAAAGCAGATAAAATTTTTATTGGTATTGACAAAATTCAAGTGACCAGTAATTTGATGCATTTTCATGTAGATGTAGTTGATATTTACACTCAAAAGGTTATTTTTTCCTTGATCAAGTTAGTAAGTACAAATAAGATCCAACTCCATATCCACTTTCGAAAGATGCTATGGAGCTTGGACTTGTTGGATCAAATGTATACTCTTGGTACTGCTATATTCAACAATTACGATTGGATGGTTTGGTGAAGAGGAGTTGCAGTGATATTTTGGTTTGGGGTGGTTCTATGAGGAATGGATCTATGGTCGTTTCATATTTATATAGACACATCTCTAGCAATATCGATCCATAACCTAGGAATTGTTGGTAATCTAGTTTTTGGCATTGGGACGTGCCATTAAAGATCATTATCTGCTATTGGCTTCCTTGGAGAAATCATATCCTAAGATGGGATTACTTATGCAAATGTGGTTTTAATGGCTTGGGGTGGTGTTCATTATGGAGAGGGTCACTTGAAAGTGTATTTCATATGTTTTTACTATGCCCCTTATCTTTAGTGGTATGGAATTGTGTTTTGTCTTACTTTCGGCTTGCTGCCCTATGGTCCTTTTCTCACTCAAATCATTCTATATCTGGTGGACCGGTAGAAAAGGAAAATTCAAGGCCATCCCTCTCTTTATATCCTAGGAGATCAGGTGTGCCAAAAACTCGTTGATATTTAAAGGTATTCTTTTGAACATACAAATGGTTTGTACACATGTATATGTGTGGATGGAGACAAGAAGAAGGTTTATACAAAAGGACTCGATTCCGAGGGTTATAAATGATATTTTGCAGATATAGTTTTCGACAAGTTTTTTTTTTATGGGGCGCTTAATATAGCAGTTGTGGTTGCATAGGTGAGGTGAGGATAAATCCATAGACTCTACATTTACTTTTTTGGGATGGTGGGATAGCCTCGAACACCAGATCATAACTCTTGGCCCTATAGGGGCTATTATATTTTTCAAAAAGGCTTCTACCGAAGGGGATTGTTATATATGGGAACTCATAAACCATAATTTATATTGCTTCTCGTAAAACTTCTCTCTCTCTTTTTCCAACCTAAACAGCTGGATGTATTGTATCAAGATGCTAAAAGAATCCTTAGAATATATCTCTTTTACACATGTTTATAGGCAATAGAACACTACTGTGGATGCTATGTCAAAGAAAGGATTGCTAGCCACCCCTTGTATCGTTCATTTTTAGTGGAGAGTTGGGGATGTGACATTGGAGGAGGGTGAGATTGTCATATGATGATTTTTTTATCCTATTTCTCGGTTTCACTTGCAGAACTAGAATATAATTCCATACCAGTTTATTTTTGTTTCATTTTAATTTTGAGCATAACACTTCGTACATAGGGTCTTGGATGGTGGCATGATATGTTTTTCATATCACTATGATCTTTTATGGATGGAGTACATCTCTCAGGGAGCATTGGAAATTTTATATATTTTACTTTTCATTTGAAAGGAAACTTTTTTAATTATATTTTCAATCATATTATGAATATTGGATTTTATATTTGTTAGATCTCAACTTATTAATAGAAATTTAGGTTTGTGTTTTTTTTTGGTTAAAAAAACCCATTAGTATATAATATTGTAGTTAACTCATTTATGAAATAATTGGATGTAGTGTATAATATTGTAGTTAACTCATTTATGATATTTATGAAAAATGAATGTAATAATAGTAGCACTGATTTTCCAGTAATTCTAATTCAGATTAAAAAAATACTTACAAATTATAATATATTAAAATTTATAGATTCTTATAAATTACATTTTTAATATAAAAATATATAATTTTTTAAAACCAATTCTAACTTTTATCGGTAAATAAGCAAGTCTTCCCCAACAAACAATAAACACCAAAGTCAAATTAAAAAAAAATATAAAACACTTTACCCTATGTTAGACTTGCATTTATAGCTGACACCTAAGTCTTCAACTACCAAGGTGCAGGGCGGTACCCTACGAAGGATTGAGATTAGAAATCGTGATTTTAAATAGAAAAGAAGTTGCTATCAGCAATAATGGGAGTTTAAACTCTCAATAAACATAATACTCTAATTTAGAGCACTCGTAGGAATAATAAAAGGTACAACTCCTCTGTCACCTTATCTTAATCCAACGATAGGGCAGGATGTTTCCCTAGTGGATTTGTGTGAAAGGCAGGTCGTTTCTAATTTATTTAATAAATATGAGTAATTTATTTGGGCCACTCGTTTACCAGAGATGGAAAGAAGGGTTTGATTATAATTATATGGAGCAGAGAGAGGGAGATGATATTTATATGGTTCGTCAAAAGGGTAATTGTTTTCCACACCATGTGATCAAGTATTAGAGTGCAACAATATCAAAATTTTACAGAGTAATGTTATGAACAAGAAAAAAAATAAAATTTAGTTTCATTCATATTTACAAATATCAGTAGCTTTCTGTTTTTTTCTCTGACGGATATTATTAACTAGATTCACTCAACTATTACCCACCTATGGGATGCTTGTTTGAAGTCGTCCGCAGCAGGCCATGGATGCTTGTTTGAAGTATAATAGTAAGTACATTGGGAGAGTAATAATATTAAGTGCATGGTATTGGTACAAATTTTACTTGATATATAATATTTATTATAAATATATCTAAATAATCAAATATTTACTATAAAAAAAACCTATTAAATGTAATATTTACTGTAAACATATTTTACTAGATCTTATTAAATGTAATCAAATAATATATTTTTTCAATTATTATAAAATAAAATAAAATATGCATTTAGTTACATATATCTTATTACATGTAACAAAATAATAAAATA
Organism: Pinus albicaulis; assembly: GCA_034641835.2. Lineage (NCBI taxonomy): Eukaryota > Viridiplantae > Streptophyta > Pinopsida > Pinales > Pinaceae > Pinus > Pinus albicaulis. Next base: position 7,531 of record JAXQQM020065276.1, on the reverse strand, counting down.
TTCACTATAACAATATTTCTTTAAATGTAATGAGATAATACATTTTTCCAATAAATACAGTAAAATAATGCATTTGAATATAATATTTTTAAATTATAAAATTCAAAAATAACTAAATACATTTAAAGCCGTACAATTAAATATAAATATATTGAAATTAATGAAATATACATTATATATAATATTTATTATAATTAATAAAAATAAAAATATATTATTCCAGCTTATAAGATATTTAGTGATAAGAGAAAAAGTGCCAAATACCTTAAAATATCAAAAGTGAATGTCAAAAATATTTTCTGAATGGAAGCTATTATACTCATTAGAATGGAATTTTGTTTATTTTTATATTAAACTGTTTTCGTTTTAATTTAATAAACACATATAACAAAAATATAATTAAATATATATACTTTGATATCAATAAAATAATAAATATACTAAAATTATCATCTATGTGTATCATCTCTATCTTTAATGTGCAAATAAAATACCTGGTAAAGTTGGGGAATTGAATCAAGGCTCTCATATTATTTTATAACAAGTGTATATGTTCTATTAGCTAAATTATCTTTACTGACTTGGTTCTTTAAAGAAACTATCATTACTGATTTGGTTTATTTTTATTTTATAACAATGATAGGCTTATCTCTAATTTATAACAATTTTAATATCCATTTTTTTTAGTTATATTATTTAAATGATTTAGAAAATTAGTATAGTTATATAATTTAAATAGTTGCTAAAGAGTTACCATAAAATTATTATTCTTTAATTTAATAGTAGTCACAGATCAAAGCTCAAAATTTATATCTTTTTGTTTTTTTAATCAAAGTAAATAATTCAAAAAATGATGAACATCAATAAATTTTTTGAGGTATATGATATTAATAAGCCATTGTTCTGTGGGTACTAATACATGATATTAGCCCATGGTTTTATAATATTGTTACATATTTTCTTACATGAAACACATATAACAAGATTCTTAAGTATGAAGATTCATCTCCACCTTACCATGGAAATCCACATGCACTTTACCATGGAAAAATATCATAGCTTACTAATACCACATGCACAGAAGGATATAACTCTTTTCATATGACATACCTTCATATGAATTTTTTTTAATTAATCAATTTAATTAAAAGGGGAAAAAAGTGCATAACTAACTTTGAGATAAATTTCAACCTTTGATCCATGACTATTACTAAAACTATCATAGAATATGCCATAGAGGTTATATCCATGCCATCCACCTAATACTTATTGATAATAAAAGAAAATTCTAGAACTATTCCAAAATAGACACATTTAATGAGGCTCTTACCTCTAAACCAACTTCAGGTCAGTAAACTAACTTCGGGTTAGCATATGACTCTCTTCAGTCCATTAAGGTTTTACCCTCTAGGCCGGCTTAGGGTCCGCGGAGTGTGATGTCTTTGTGACTCACTCTCGTTTGTTTTCCCTTAGAGCTAGCAAAGCATGTTACAGTAGGATAACACAAGATTGTAGGATGATGATGAACATTTACTGTCAGTATGTTCAACAAGTAGATGCTTTTCATTCATGTATTTATTTCCTTGTTATAGTCCACATGTTCAAGGAATTTTGTGAATGTACAAATTGTCATTCAAGCTTAAAACAAGTTTGTCATATGTTCACCTATACAAGTATTCGATTTGAAACTTGTGTGAATAAAATATTGTGGTTAGGATCACTATATTTTGAAGATAATGGCAAGCATATCATGAAACATTTTTGCAGTAGTGCACAACTTATGTACAAATTCAACCGGAATATGTTAAAGTAAATTTATGTTGTTTATGATTTCCAAGATGGAGGGTAAAGAGAATGTTCAAAGTCTACTAAAAAATATTTCTATTCCTACAACAACGATAAGAATTTTGGCTCAACTCCTGAAAACAAAACAGGTATTCACGAGGATGATAAGTGAAGTGCCTTGAGGGGCTTGAAGGGCACCAATTGAAAATTTTGTATTTTTTATTGATTTTTGTAGGTATTTTGAGTTTCAACCTCTTTATATTGAGTAGGGAAATAAAATTTTGGAGTCCAAAAGTTCCTATTTAGGAGGAATGATAAGGCGCTCAGTTTTAGTCTAAAATATCAACATTTTCAGAATGGCGCGAAACATAAACGACTGTGTAGTGCTCATTGTTATGAATTCGACACACTTTCTTTCACGTGAAATGAACTCCGTATGCTCCTAGAAATTAGTTCTTTTTTTTTGCACAAACATGCAAAATTTTAAGAAAAAAAGGAAAGACGAGATGCCCAGTCAGCAGTCTGTATTGCTGACATGGCATGCTGACTGGGAAGGGTCAATGTTTGCTCAATTTTCCAGTCGCGAATTATGGACAGCCAAATGGCAACGTTTCAGTGGTTCAAATTTCATGATGTGGGGAAATTTGTGATTGGTTTTCATGTGGGCCAATAGGAAGAGGACACATGGTGTAGCCTAGGGATGCCACGTTTGCCCCCCCCCCCCCCCCCCCCCAATGGTGCATTTTAAAAACCACATTGTAAAATTTTGTTTGAAGTCCAGGGGGAGGCGCCATGGTTCAACCCAGTGATTTCCCACATAAAACGTGTTTCATTTACCATTCTGCCATACCACAAGGTCTTAACAACTATAAGGGTCCACATTCATTTAATGTGTATAATGTTCAACGACGAGGGGTTAAGGGGCCAACCCCCAATGTATGTGACCAGACCTTGTAACCACCTCGGAGCTCAAACTTAAGCGCAGTTATTTAAAACTAATATGCCTTTAATCAAGCGATAAACCTTAGAATTAACACTAAACCGGTTTTAACCCCAGAAGCGCGGTTTAGGTGCTAACTTCACTTAATTAGTGCTAATGAACTTAATTAAAACTAAACAAGATTAGTTTGGTGGTCCGCCCAATCCGGCAGAACTGCCAGTTTAACTCTAGCTAGCCAGATTTAGCTCCAGTTAGCTAAATTTAGGCCAAAAATTGTGGGAAAACTTGAGATGGTCATAACTTTTTTATTTTTCGACCAAATCAAGTGAAAAGGATGCTAGATAGATTTTTTTTTGGAATTTTTGACTCATTGGAACAGGTCTCAAGAGCCATTGAGCACATCTACATAGTCTTTTTGCAGGTTGAATATCAAGCATGTATGGATCAATCAGGCTTTGGAGCATAATGTTTTGAGATTTTATCCAAATTGAGCTCAAAAAAAGGATGCATAGAGGTTTTTGGATGTTATAAATCTAATGGTGACATCCTTTTTCCTGTTTTGAGCACATATATATGGCCTTTTTTAGGTTTGAGGATAAGAAGTGTATGGATCAAGCAGGGTTTAGTTTTAGTTCCTGAGGGTGTTCAACATGAAGAAGACCTTGTAGGGTTTTCCTCACCTTCAAAATTCATATGCAGCAGTTGTAACCAGAAGAGTTCAATTCATGTTTAAATTCTTTCATTACAAATTTTTCATTATGTGCTTCAATGTGGAATTGAAGGATGCACATGATGTGTCTTACTCAGTTCAGTGGAAGTATGTCATCTTTGTAGGAGATGTTTTGAGTTGTTGTTGTTGTGAGAGTTCTCTGTAGGAGGAAATTACCTTATAGGGGTAATAGCCACATTTTATTTGTAGCGAAATTTAATATACTTCATTAATACTAAATTACATGAGTGGTCTAGTCATGTTGACACGCCCATAGGTGTGCCCGAGGAGGGGTGAACTACATCAACAAACCTTTTTGTCTTGCTCTTTTTTATGCCTACGTGGATTATGTGATTGTTGTTAATTAAAGTTCAATTTCACATAATGAGTAATTCATGTTAAAGAGAAATTAACCGAACTTGTTGTTTATGGAGACCCAATTTTATGCATTGCAAAGTGTCGACAATATCCCAAGTTTAGTTATGTGATTTTGAGGAAGAGTAAAGAGAACACCTCCTCAAAATACATATTAGTTTCAGTCACTCTCTCTTCTTCTCTGTAATCTTCATTTTTTTATGGGTATTATCAGTTCAGTTTGAATTACGATTCAGTTCAATACTGCCCTGACTCAGTTGTCTCATATATTTCAGTTGCAAATGGAATATTATATACATGTATACTTTGTTTCTTTGTCTTGATATATTTTCGCACATATGCAGTGCATGAAGGTTTCTACAATTTTGTTATATGTAAAAGAAGATGATATTTTGTTTCCTCTATATACTAAAATTTTAATTCATTATCCAAAGTGTGTATCTTATAAGCCTTTGTAAATTCTTTTGGATTTTACATGCATAACTATAACGGATAGGTGAAAGGAGATTTGCTGATAACTCGTGTCTGTCATCTTTAAGTGCTTCATTCCAAACAAATCATTAAAAAATCTAACAAGCATGGTCTATGTATTGTATTCCATATAGTCTAAATCTTTATTTTTTAGAAGTTGAGGGAGCCCCCTCTAGTTGGAGAATACGATTCTCTCAACCCAAAGAGATTCTCGCTTACCTTTGGGATTTCTCTCCTCAGCCTGCAAAAATTTAATAAGTGCTTTCAAAATAATTTTTTCTCTACAAAAGAAAGAGACGCCATTTGAGATATAACCAAGGATGAAGCATTCAAATATTCTTGAAAATTATAGGGTTTAAACGTCTTAATCAAATTTTTATAATTATAATTACTTTACCTTTATATTAGATGAAAGGGAAAACTAATTGAATATGCATCCTAGAAGACATTACTTTTCTATTTAGAGAATTTTTTATTTTTATTTTTAAGACGGAGGGACATACTTGCATTAAAATTTTTGTTTCATATTCCCATGTCTTCACTTCCAAAAGAACAATTGCATTAAACTCTATATCAATCATGTTCAATTCCCATGAACTTTGTAGGAGACAATTTGTTGTGCAAAACCAGTTTCTTGGAATTGACATCTCATTGAGTCGAAAATAAGTTTCTCCATATCAATTTGAACCAAAAAATGCCAAACAATCAAAGTTATAAAGATTTATTATAACAAATGAGGTAATACGCTAAAAAACACAACATTTTAACCCAACATTTTCACTTTCATTTATATTTTTTTTATGAAGGCTTTAATTGATCATCTCAAATCATGGCAATAGTTCATACTCCAATTAGCTTTATTTCAACTAAACTGAAGGTACTAGCTACTAGGTAGCACTTGTCACAAGAAAAATCTTTTTTCTTTTAAAAGCTAAAAATTATTTTAGTTGTTTTTTCCCTACTTGAAATTCTTAATCTTGCGAAGATGTTTTAAAAAAATTATATAAATTAGGATATATAATATAAATAATAATATTATTAAATATAATTATTATACACATAGTATATATATATTAATGTATATAATATAAATAATAATTATATTTATGCCATAACGCGTTCCTCTTTGAAAACAACTCCCATGAGGTGCCACTCTACACAATTTTGCACCATTAGATTGATTGTTATATGATTCAAATATTTTTGGCCATTCGATCCACCACCAGATACCAACTTAAACCATCAAAAAAATCCTTGATGTACGCATCCATTCATCACAATTTTTGGTGATGTAAGTGTCGGTAGTTCCATTTTTCTTGATATGGAGGAAACTTCCATAGATGAAGTTTAAATCTGCACAAATCGTAGCGTTGAACCTGCACAACTGAGAGAATTTTTCACCTATATTGGTTCATCAGTAGCAAAGACGATGTTGCCAACAACTTTTATCGTGGCCATTAAACCAGTAAGTTGATTCCATGTGTCTCAGGTAAGTTTAGGTTTAGTAATTTTGGGCTTACTTTCATTTAAAGTTCAATGTAATGGCTTCTAACGGTTTTGGTCTTAGACTATGAATTTGCTAGAAAGCATCTATTCTAAGAAATATTGATCATGCCTCCACTTTCGTTGATCTTACCATTATTTGGAGAATAATGGGAAAATCCAGTCATCAGTATTCGATATATAGGTTCATCTATATCTTTTTCTTCACTTTGTCTTCATAAAATATCGACCAGGACAATGATTAATGATGGGGTAAATGAAAATCATACTGAGGGAAATATCCACATCAAAATACGTCCCATAAATATTTTTTTCGTAAACTTAGGCCGCTTACTCAATTGGAAGAGGAAGAATGTGAAGAACCAATGGGAGAGGGACACTTAGCCTCATCGACTTGGATGACCTATTCATAGAGAGTTTGCAACTATTTTGTCACTTCTTGAATATCCTCAACTTAAGAGGTTTAGTAATTATGCATTCATTCATTCTCTATCTATCTCTCTACTACCTAACTTTACCTGTATTCTCCCAAGTCGGTCTCATTCTTGGTCTCGGTCTTGGTCTCTCCCATATAGGTCTTTCTTTTGGTCTCGGTCTCAGCTTTGGTAATATTATCCATATTTTCTAAATGAACCACATATTCTAGATTATTCATATTTTCCAGATAAATTACTTTTCTCGTTTTGAAATCTAAATGATTACAACGGTTTATATTTGGTCAACGGTGACGGTTTCTCAATAAATGGTCATATATAGAATGTGCTTAACGCTGGAGAAATTCCCACTTCTCTTGGGGAGCTCTAAGTGAACCCATGCATATTGAAAAAAAAAAAATTGGCATCCTTCCATGGGTGACCTTTGGTTTTACATATTTTTCATCATACAACTTATACCCTAACCTGTTATGATGTGTATCCTTGGGAAAAGGGAAATTTACCAATTTTATGCTCGCCTATAGATAGGGACCAGTCCTCTAGGGATGAAATTGTTTTTTATCTCAATTACTTCCCCGCCAATGAATGCAAGGCCTCGGAATTTCACTTTGAGAAACCGGATCTCCATTATCCTAGTCGATCCACAAACCTTTCATATCTTGTGAGCAGACCCACCTCGTATGTAGATTGCAAGTTTTCCACTTCCAATAAATATCCACAACTTGAATATTTCAACAAACAATACCACAAAGTGCCTCAATAACAAAATCGTTTAAGAGAGAACTTACCAAACCTCATCAAGAAACATGGAAAATTCCATCAAATAATATAGGAACAACCTTTAGTCAATTTTCCTGAGCCTATTCCCTCAGTAGGTGCAAGGAATGAGGGAGCGTAGAAATACTATGAAACCCTTATTTTGATCGATCAATGGGAGTTTTTGACAATATGAATTATGGTTGGTATCCAAAATGAAATTCATTCCTGCTTCTTGATCAATAAGTAAAAACACATTTTTTGATTAATCCAAATACCTGAGTAGGCATATGTCCTTATTCGAATGATATAAAGCATTGGAAAAATATGTATTCGAACGCGATCCAAGGATAAAGCATTCGAATGGAACCAACCAAACAATCTGATGACTAGATTTCCCATTCAGTATTTATCTCCTCCATATTTCTTTGTATAAAGAATGTGCCAAGAACCTTTCCTTCTGTTGTAGACAATTTTTTCACTCCTAGAGACAGCATAGAGTTGCCATAGACCAGTGCCTAGGACATCTTATCATAGCAAGGGAGCATGAAGTATAGC